>JAUZNK010002647.1:0-11342 GCA_035046665.1 Euphysa ruthae | reverse complement strand
TCACTTTGTTATTTTTATATAACATCGAACAACCAATCTCGAAAATCATAAATTTTTTTTATGCCATAATATCAGCAAACGTAATATAAATATCTGCAGACGTAATATAATCGACAAATGCAGTAAATTGATTTATCAATATTGTGTTTGAGGCTTTCGATAGGACATGTCCGACCGAATTATAAGATGTCTAAAAGGACATGTCCGACGAAAACCATAATGTCCGGCGTACCAAAAATATTTATATCAAGGCTTGCACTGATCAATGGCTAAATTTCAAATCGAACCACTGAAATAATATCAAAGATGGCATTGTCTACTCTCTCTCTTTTCTCGTGCTAAAGAAATCATTACAGATCGATCTAACCTTGACACAGAAATCAAACAAGTTACGACCGTCCTTCTGGCCAACAACTATATAGTGTGGTGTTCATCAATCAGTTACATTGCAAAGTCAATAAACGTATCGAAACCCGTTTGTCAACTAAAGAAGATCCAATCTATTCTGTTAATCTACCATATACTCCTGCACTCAGAAAAAATCTACTTTGACTTTTTAATCAATGTAGTATCTGTACAACATTTTACTCTCTTCATATTCTTCAAAATCTAATATATCACCAACAAGCAAGAATACCGTCTATCTTATACAGATTTTCCATCTATCTATATGAGGGAATAAAAACTAAGTCTATATCAGCAAATTAAGGAGCGTGAACAGTTAGTTAAGAAGGGGGATACAACAAATAGCAAAATAGCTCATCATTACTGGAATAAGAATCATCATTTCAACTAAGAGGGAGAAACAACTACCGTTACTGACTTTAAAAAACCCAAGCCACATCAACCGCCTATCATACATTCTTCCTGAAATCTGGTCTGCAGTCATCCATAATTATAATTTTCCTTGATAGTCTACATACAAACGATCACACTTGCCTGGTTGCACTCTGTCAACTAAATTAATTGTTGATATAATGCTGATATAATTTGAACATGCTAATAATTTTAATTACTACATTTTGTGTCCATTCATGAATTTCGAGCCTCTTACGAATTATATAGTAAAAAAATTTTTAATCTGTTATAAATTCTCTGAAGACGGGAGCAGGTTGTCTTCTGAAACTTATCTTTTGTAAATTATTGAAATTCATGACACAATAAAATTTTCTTTCTTATTATAATATTACTAAGTTAACAAACCAAAACATTTTAAATAATATTTTTCTAATCAACTTGGGTATGAGATTTTCTAGCAAATTGCTACCTAAAATGCAGTTTTTAAAGCTCTCTTGAAAATTTTGCATTCCAATTCATCGTCAAAACTTCATTTTTTGAATTCATTTAATTAGTATTCATGTTTTTATTTATGTCATTTTGTTTAATTGTAGTGGACTTATTCAACTGAGTACGATCATAGTTTCAATAAAAACAATATTAAATTACAATCAGCAAATTTAGCAGATAACGAATGTAAACCAACAGATGAAAAAGAAACTATAACTCCGCTGAGTATCTTAAAAAGTAGCAAGGAAGGAAAAACACCTGTTCACTCAAAGAAAGAGAGAGATATTTCACCTGTTGTTGAAAGAAAAAAACAAGATTGTCATCATCGATGTCGCCACCGCCACAAGGTAACCAGTCAAAAATTATTATTTTAAAGGAAATATCTTGTTAAATACCTTAGAGCTTGGATAAAAAATTTAGGTAATTATGAATATCGAGGGGCCTGGAAAAATTGCTGATGTGCCTGAAACAAGCTTATCTTTTTCAGGTGGATATGCGAGGATAGGAATAAAATAATGACAAGGCTCTCATAATTCACTCATCTGCTAATATATGTTTTTGGGGACTTCAACATACACCACACTGACTGGCTACCTTTCTCTACAACTTCTCCATACCTCAGTCTAAAGTCAGCTAGTCAATTCTCCAACTGTTCCCACTTCCTGATCTTGAAAACCAGGAAACTTCTCCTCTTTATCTAATCCTTTCATCAAATCCTGATATCTGCAAGATATCAGTCTCTAGTCCTTTAGAAAACACCACCACCCAGTGGTTAACATTGACACCAACTTCAACATCACTTCTTCCCATGAGTTACCTTTGTAAAAAAAATTTTTTTTCCTATTACCATGGAGACTGGGACAGCTTTTGTGATATTCCATGTTCAATCTTAATATGGTTAATGTGCTAAGGAAATTGCTTATTAGCTTTATGTTTGCATCAGTGCCCATGTTCCCTCTCGAAAGTATCAGGTAAAACCACACTCAAGCCCATGGTTTTCTCCAGCAATTGCAGCTGCAATTGCTTATCGCAACCATTATTTTTGTCTTCTGCAGCACACTAGCTGTGTTAAGAACAGAACTCAAATAAGTGTAAGTCTTTTATTCCTCCACTCTTCAATTGATCTAAGGTTACTGCTGCTAGAAATAAGAATTTTTTTGATAAGTTGTTCAGCAGTAACTTCACGCTTGTTTGTTCTGAACACATATTACCTAACTTTCCACCTAGGACTGACACTAATTTGACTCATCTCCAACTGCTCAATCTATTTTCAGATCATTAGTATTGTTTTTGTTCCAGTAGGTCTACTGCTGATGTTATGACTGTCATCTGTGAACGTATCTATCAATCTCTTGAGGCTTTTGGTGAAACCAGAGCGATTGTACTCGAAATCTCTAAGACATTTGACAAGGTGTGATATGCTGAACCTCTCCTTAAGATGAAGTCATATGGTATCTCATGAAGTTTTGAGTATCATTAAATCTTTTTTTGTCTGACAGGGAAATTAAGGTAGGCCTCGGTGACAACTCTTCAAACTGTTACTCCGTAAATTCTAATGTCTTTCAAGGTTCTGATCTGGGACCTATTTTTTATTCTAATTTTCATTAATGATTTGCCTGCTAGCATTGTTTGCAAGCTCGTTATATATGCAGATGATACTACTTTTTACTCATCTTTATTCAAGATAAATAATGATTTTAATAAGGTTGAAATGGCAGCTGATTAGGTCTTTGTACTGTGGTTGATTTTGGTGAAAAATGGTTGGTGTCATTCAATGCTTCAAAAACGAGGCTTTCCATAAACTACGTTAGGGCACCTTTACTTCCATCTTTTTTTATGAATGGTAGTGAATGTATGCAGTTAGATTTTTAGGCCTAACGTTCACAAATAACATTTCTTTTGTGGCACTTTCTTCCGCTCTGCTGTATGTCTACATCTTTTTGACCAAATTCAAAAACGTATATTCAACCTTGTTGGTTCTGTTCTTTATTGAATCTTCAATCACTTTCTCATTGCAGAAATATGGCCTAATTGTCACTCCATTTTTTTTTCTATAAGTATTTCCATGGTTATGATGATTTGAATGAAGTAAAAAATTCACTTAAAACTTTCTCAAGGGCCACAAGACTTTTATCTCTTTCACAAAAACTTTCATTCATCATGCTTCTTTCTATGCACTGCTTGCTTTTGATTCCTTTCATTCGAATTATTGTGTTCAATTTTTTAAGTCTAACGTCAACCAATATTTTTTTCAGTATGTGTGAGACCTGCTTTATCCTTGTTTCTTCTTTTATTTTCTAGCAGTGGCTTGGGTTAGCCTTGCAGAAAGCCACCGATTTATAAAGGGAAAAAAAAAAAAGCTGGGAAATTTAAATTTTATAAACTTTTGATTAATATCTGAAAGAAATAAAAACGGCTTTGTGCACAAAATTACCCTACTCGTTCACAAATGCACTATGTATGATTTTAAAGAACGCTAATGCAAATTAAATTTTTTTTACATAGTGGTAGCTTGCGTATTTATGAAATTTTTCATAAAAATTTGTAAACATGAATATTTTAGAATTCTCCAAAGAAGTCGGTTTCAAAGAACAAGAAAGTTGAAAGTCCAGTCCTTATGAAAACTAAGCAAAAGTTAGAAGCATTTGTAAATGAATCTCCTGTCCAATTGATGAGTTTTAATCTAGTTGCTGGAAAATCTTCTTCTACCTATTATCGCTCTCCTTTTATTCAAAAAAAGAAAAAAATCCCACATAAAGGAGATTGTTTGCTGCTGGGAGATGATAACATTCATGATGGATTCCTTGAGGAAGAAGTTACACTGCATAGATATGTGCGTAGTAATACAGATATTTCTGACATTGCGTACCGTGCTGAACCTTCTCTACAAAAAAAGAAGATAGCGCTATATTCTAAAAACCATAATATAATTCGGACAAATACGATTCAAGAATTGGACGCAAATAATGCAGAAGGAGAAGTTGTAGAAGAACCAGTTTTTGAAAAAAGACGGAAATCAGCATTAGCATTGAGAAGCGTGCCTAATCTCATTCAGGATATTGAACAGGAAGATAGAAAAATGCCCTATTTTAAAGTAAAAGAAATGGAAAGCTCAAGAGTATGTTTTTTATTAATGACATCATTTTATGAGATTTTTTTTTTTTACTCAGAGGAATAAATCAAAAAATTCTAACATTAATTAGAAATTTCAAGGCATTTTAGATTTAAGCAATTATTTGGGCTCCCATACCAGTTTCAAAATAAAAATGGCTGAAAAAGGTAAGATTTTTAGGAAACTTACCTTTAAAATTTATTGACTGCTATCTTAAAACAAAGACTATTGAACTGTTTGATATTTAACATAACAGGTTACTCCCAAACACTGGTTGTGGCCTAAATATGCAGTTCTTAGTGTTTTATCTTTAAAGGTCAGTCTTAATTCCTTTTTTGGCATTTTTGACTTGTTCTGAATAAAGTGCACCATTAAAAAAAATTTTTTTTACATTCTTTTTAGAATATTTTCTAGGTCTAGGGATTAGGGATAAGCTTAGTGCTTTTAAATTCGCGCAGTGCAGATGTCCTTAATTTCATGTAGTAAAATTGAAGATATTTTCAATTTGTAACTTGACTTGACTTGCAAACCACTCATGGCTCTCTTTACGAAGGAATTCCTTGCATGTTCGGTTGACTATCAGATCAAAGTGCTGAAATTTGTATTTAAGATATTAGGGACAGGAACCATGTTTCCATTACTAGATAACACCAAAGCTTTCCTCTGTTCAGAAATTAGAAGCCATTCTTGATTTTTTCTTAATTTTAGCTCAGCAATTTTTTTCAACTCAAAAGGAATCAAAATTTTTGTCACTAGCTCTTTTGATTTTCCTTCATTAGACCTATGGTTCTCTATCTGGGTGACATGAAATTCTTCAGTAAACTTGAACTTAGGATGGAAACGTCCAATTTTCCCTTGGTATATTAGCTCAACAGGAAGGAACTCACCATTCAAACTATTGCCAAATGTTCCTGTGATTTCTGGGTAATCAGTACAATTGTTTATTGCCACTTTTTTGTCACCTTTTGGTGCTAATGTGTAAATGGAAACAAGAAAAAAGGGAGAGGTGTTGGATCAATGTTAATGATTAAATTGTGTTGGATGTTTTATGCTGAAAACATGTCATCAATTTGGTAGTAAAAGGTAAAACCGGTTTCTTTAAGGGAGTTGGAGAAACAGGTGTCTTGGCTGTTGTATATTTTTGGCGTACAAAACCATGTCTCTGGTGGATCGAGTGTGCCCATATCACAGTAAGATCAAGGTAACCACCATATTCCTTTAACAAAGTTTTATCGTTGGCTAGAACTATTCCCTTGGCTATCAAAATTGTCATATCATAACTATTGATAGATCCTGCTGACCACATACTTTTGATCATTGCTATCACTTCGTCCAATTCCCCTGGCAGCATTGTTTTCGCTTCTCTTGGCCGTTTTGGAAGACTTTCAATATTTTATTGATATGAGCTACCAGCGGCTTGCTTGTGTGATTTAATCATTCCTCTGGTTGTTGTTTCTGGAATGTTAAATTTTCTTGATGCTAGTCTAATTCCGTTTGTGATAGGCCACTTGGAAACCTCAGCACATTGAAAACTGTCATAGTTCACATACTTTGCTTTGCCTTTCTTCTTTGCTGCTGTTAACTATGTAAGAGCATTTTCAACAGGTGTAGCCTAAAAATGATTATAAAAATTCATCATAAAGTAGAACCCATCTACCTATTTAAATCTGAAAAGAAATATGCGAATAAACACCATTTTTTATTCAAAGACTGCATAAGTCAGCCAATGATCTTGTATATTGAAGGTCTTTGTTTTATAATCAGCAAGATTGAATATAAAAAGGGTGTTTATAATTTTAAAGTGTTTATTTAGAAGAAAAACATGTTTTTCACAGCAATATGACAAGATACGTAAATAAATCTTTAAGTACTTAAATACAAAATGCAGAAAAAGAAATTACAACATACCTCTTGGTATGTTGAATTGCTTTTTGCTGATGCAACAGATAATCTCCTTTGGAACCTTGGTAAAATATTTAAATAGTGACATCTTTTTAAGATCAATTGCTATTTATTATAGTTGATCTATTTCAAATAAACTTACAAGCTTCTATTATTATATAATTTAAATAACTCCGTAACAGAGGTTTTAAATTTTGCTTTAAAAAATTAAAAAAAAAAAAAAAAAATACATTTAAATTATCTGCAAAGGAACTCAAATAAAGATCAACTCTTTAAATGTCAAGCGCCGAAGAAACATTGCAAATAGAGAATTAAGAAATAAAATTTTTAAAAATGTTCAATTTTAGTAAATTTTGAAAATGTTGCTTTATGCAAGTCATGCGTTATCAAAGGAAATATGTTTTAGGTGAGGACTTAGACCAAGAGTTAATGAAGAATTTAACTTATGATAAAGAGGGCAACAAAGAAAAAAGTTTTGAATTTGATTGTGCTTCAAGAGGGTATCATTCTTATTGAAAATTGTGGTTACCAAAAAAAGGAAGAGTAAAGTTTACCATCCATTTCTGTGCCACATATATTTTACCTAGTACAGGTACAATTTATGGAAACTGTTTAGTTGGACACATCCCTAGAGAATTGTCAAGAATTCTAGATTACAGAGATTTGCTTACTGCAAAACTTAACACAACAAAATTTTGAAAATACCCAATACCACAAGGTGGACTTGAAATTCCAAGTAAACCTGCTATTGGAAAAAGTGAAGCTAGTGACAATGTTTTTGAGCAAATGAAAGCCTTTGTTAGCAAGAATTGCATCTCTGTCTCAAAATAACTCAGTTGTCCTCTGGGTGTTTATAGTTGGATATTTTCTTCACTTCAGCAGAAATTAACGAACCCTATTTGCGTGTTAAATTCGCACACTTTACTGTGTGCGAAAACTAATGCTGCGTGAATTTATAAGTAATTAAGGTAGTTGTTTCAGATGGTACTTCAACATTCTTTTAATCCATTAACTATACAGAAATTTTTAACAACTACAATGACTGGATTCTGTAGCTGTAAAAGGATCCTGCTCTGAAATTTATATTGTTTTCGTGCCAGGGGCTAATTTAAGCTGTTTTTCATGTTGGCTACCGACTTTGGAAACCATGTTTGGCCGTCATATAATTTATTTTCAAAATTTGATTTGATTTCTTATAACAATTTAATTTTTAACTTTGTTTATTATTATTTTTGTTCTATGTATTTTATGAAATATTTCATTGCATGCAAATTTACATGTTTCAAATGCACTTCAACAAGTAAGAAAGTTAAAATTCCATTTTTTCATTATAACACCATTTGAAAATAAACTTTCATCTTTAATTACTTGAAACAGTTTGCAGTCCACTTATTGTAACGTTGGGGTGCCACAGGTCAGTTTCTGTCTTTGCCTATCGGCCGCTGTGCTAAACACAATATTAGCTGCTTTAAAAAAATTTAATTTACTTGACTATTCATTTTTTTTTTTTGGTTTTGGAAGTTTTTATACAATTAATCAAATAAAAAAAAAATTTTTAATGAAGGCAAACATTTGGTTTCTGTTTTTATGATATTTTAATTACAGATAAACAATTAACTTATGACCTACTGATCCTTTTATATATTTTACTTTAAGAAAGTTGTATGAATTACTTGATATTGAAAATAAAAAATATCTAAAGGTTTATAAATTTTATGGTAAAGTTCCACTTGCCCTGTTGGGTAAGTGCGAATAGATTTTTCTGGAAGAAACAAGTGTTCTTTGTAAATTTTAGTAGACCTTTCCAATATAAACTTTTTCGGATTTTTACTTATTCAAAGTTGAAAAAAATTTACAAAGTAAAGTCTTAACATTTTCCAAATTTACCAAATATACGAACGTTGAAATTCTGTTGGTCTGGTTCTGGGGCATTTAGCCCCTGGGACACAGTAAATTGCCCCAATCAGGGTTTTGCTATTTATTACCCATAAGTATTATATCTCATAATTGACTAAATGTTAGTATTGCTTGTACTCCTTAGTAAAATAATAAATCTAACAAAAATTTCTTGGGCTAAGCCTGGGACAGACCCTCGTAATGAGATGCCATGAGACCTTAATCCTCCCCATAGGTATTATGCACCAAATTTTTTCTGGCGAAACATATATACACAAAGATTTTGAAAATATCAAACCTAACTAAATTATCAGAGTCTTTTGTCTTTTCAGACGTCCCTATGTCTCATACATTCAAACCTCCGTATGGCCCATTGGTCATAAAATTGGCTTAAATTTTACTCGTGATTATCACGCCCAATTTACCCTTCAAAAATGATTTAGACACTAAGCCAAACAAAAGTTATTAAAAACAATCAAAAAATTGTGTGTTCATTTTTCCTATATTTGCCTGATGATCGTAGAAAAAAAAATGGTTGAATAAAATTTTATAAGTAACTTTAACTGTATCATTTTATACTTTTATGTTATAATAATAATTTTAACCATATAATTTTCTTGATTTCTAGAACCATAGAGAATCTATGGCTGAAAGATTAATTCTGCAAGATTTTCATGCAAGAAAACTGAAGTCAGATCCTGAGTTATATAAGTCTAGTTACATGAAAGATTTCACTGCAAATAAGTTTATAAATAATAGTCCTGTTGTTATTGCTGAATCTTTGTTGAAGGCAAAGAAGACTAAAGAGTATATTGAAGGTAGTTCTGTTACTATTCAAAATAACCAAAAATTTTTATTTTGACATTTATTTCACATCATTGTCTTGAGCCCATTTAGTTTATTAATTCATAAACCAATTATTATATTTCAACTTGATTTTGATTTCTCAAGTACAATTATTTTTAGTTTTAGCATGTCAGCCGTTTTGTAGGTCTTATAATACCTTTGCCCTAATCAGGTAAAATTTCGTCGTAGAACTTTTTTTCAATTTTCTTGAAAAATTGATACACAGATTCTGCTGAAATTTTGATTAATAAGGCTTTATAACGTTTATAACGCTTTTGTTGATGGCAATGGTGATAGTTGGTTGTGGGGATGAATTTTTTGTAATTTAATTGCTGATTTCTGATTGTTTTGACTGATTATCTACTTTTATTTTTTGTTTTAATCGGACAGAATTAACCAGATCTTGAAACTAAAAATGGAATTTTTAAATTTTTCTCAATATCTGTTTATTGCCTTTAAAATTTAAAGGCAATTAAAGTTGAGGACTATGGTGTATCTTTTAAATAACTGTTATTTTAGTCAATTCAAAAATATATTAACTGGCATCAAATTGCCTGGATCGAATATAGTGAGAATATGCAATACCTGTTTTTTCTGGAACATTTTTCTTTAAAACTTACAGGTTCTAGCCAATGCAATATAATATAAAATGATCAGTTTAAATCAATTTAAAGGTAGAAAATGCTTGACTTTTCATTTATCCTGATAATAATATGGCTTCTTGGTTGGTTTCTGGATCCTAATTATTATCCAAGCATGACATTTTGCATTGAAAAATTGTTATCATATATCATCATGTATAATTTTTTATTTTTTGTCTTTTAGAAGCTGGTAAGAGAAAATTGGAAGCTGCATTATATAACCCTTCCCCACTCTAGTAAGTGTATATTCTGTATAGCTAAAAATTTTCACAAATCATACAATCACTTACTTTCCAAAGCAATGATTTTTTTTTTCAGGGGATTTTCAATTTTCCATAATTTCAAACTATTCCTAAATAAATGTTATTTTCTTTTTAAACAGTACAACTCAAACAGAGTATGAGAAATGTTATGGAAACCCACAAAGCATGTCAGAGGTAATGAATAATATTTCACTTAACCCTTAAAGTTTTGGATTAAAGGGATTTCTAATTTTTATCGAATGCATTATAATGAATTATATCAGTTACATGAACTAAAGAAGCTCAAATTTGGTCAATTTTCATATTTTTTGTAAGTTCTTGTTGATTAAGTATTAACTTATGAGTTGTTTTTTTTTGAAATGTCAGATTTAATTACGGTATGTCATGTAATTAGGATAAAGTCTAATGGATTAAAATTCTTTTATTGATAAAATTATTGTTTTTTATCGGCCAATACAGATATGAAATAAAAATTTTTATGACGAAATCTATGCCTAATTGAGAAATTAAACACTTGTCGATAAGGCAAACATTAAAAAAGACATTGTGATGTTCTGATTAAAACCAATCAAAATTGGCTTGAAAAGGGTATTCTATAAAATAAATCTACAAGTTGAGAAATACGTTAACATTTAGGTAAAATCTTTATTTTAATTTTAGGATAATCCTACGTTAAGGAACTGTGAGGACACATTTTTGGATTATTATAATAGGGTAAGAGCTATTACTTAACGATTATTTTAAGTTGCTATTCTTTTATATGAGTGTACTTGTATAGTTCAAAATCTAGTTTCCTTGTCAACTTTTTTACAATAGAGCCTCTGATTTCTAAATCAACTTTGTGACCTTAAATTATCTTATTTTTTTGTTTAGTTTTTTGTCTTAGAGCTTCTTTTTTTCTTCCCACTGTCTCTAACTTCTTCACCAAAGATTCTGATTTCTTGCTTGACTTTTGTTACTTTATACCTTCCGTTTTTTTGGTCAAATTATCACCTTAGAAATTTTGATTTCTTTGTAACTAACTTTCCTTTAAACATTTGTTTTTTTAATTAACTTAGATAACTTATAGTTGTTACCTTGATCTTCCCTTCGATTTCTCAATCAACATTTTACCTTTGTTCTTCTGATTTCTGATGTTCTTTATTGTTCTAATTTAAAAATAAATCCTTAATTATTTTTCTGATTTTTTGACAAATTTAATTATCTTTGTCTTTTTGATTTATTTGTTTTATCTTAAATTTTTTGTTCAACTTTGTTACTTCAAACCCTTTTTTTTCTTAATATAATTTGTTTGTCTCAGTCCTTTTGATTCTATGTGTATATATACATATATATATATATATATGTATGGTTTTGTAATCAATGAAAAATATGCGATGCTGTCGATAACCTGAC
>JAUZNK010002646.1:0-11343 GCA_035046665.1 Euphysa ruthae | reverse complement strand
ATATGTATATATATTTATATATATTGTAAATAAAAAGATATAATAGTAAAAAATATGTTTCCTTAGAATTATTCATATTAAAATAGTTCCATTATTACGATGAACTCGGAGGTGTGTTCTAACACGGTTTAGTCTTTTTCATAAAGAACACCTTTCCTTCATCAAAACATTTTTTTGTTTTTGCTAAAAAAGAAATCATTGAAGGTGGTAAAAAAAATAAAATTGATCAATTCGCTAAAAGATACATTTTATTTTGATTTACCTGATTAAATAATTTATTCGTAAGATGAAAGAAAATATTCGGTATTAATTATTAAATTTTTTTTTGGACATTAAATATAATTGATGTGAGCAGGAATAACTTTACAAAAAAGTTCTAGCTGCTTTTTAATCACTTTCCTTTTAATCAAGCAATTTCCTTATTAAATAAAATCGCAGATATAATATTTTTTTCTTAAGTAATCGAGACTTTGTTAGACACTACTTGGCATTAAGCTAAGAGAACAGATAATGATAAAGCACATCTTTAACAGACAGAAAAGTTATGGGTTAGTGTTACACTCAAAGGAAAGGAATAAAAAGGCAGAGTGTCTGGAATGAAGCTTGATGAACAAAAGTTTTTGTGAAATTTAGGGGTCTTTACCGTAAAAGGACGAATAACAGATGAAAGCCTTGTAGTCCTTGAAAAAGTCTTAAGTGAAGGTGTCATTTATTTCAATTGATCACAAAAGTGTTCCTGGAAATACTTAAAGAAAAATGACAATGAGGTTATATTTCTGCGATGGGAAAGTGATTGTAGATCCGAACAAAGTTCAAAACGAAAAATATTGAGTATGCCTTTCTGAATTCAATCAATAAGATACAGACATACAGCAGATGCTCCGGTCCAATGTTGGTGGTAATACTCAATAGTCTTATAGATATAAGACACACTCTTGGGCAAAAGTGCTGCACCCGGAATAGAAATCTAACCATCATCGCAGTTGATTTGGCAATAGATTCAATGTAAAAATTCTAAAAGATTTTGTTTGTGAACGATAGGCCTAACAATCGAATCTGCATAGATTATGTGAGTTCACTACTAATCATTAGTAAAGATGGAAGAAAAGGTGCCCAAAAGCGCTCAGTGGAAAGCCTCACTAATGGCTCTTTTACAACCATTGGGGTCTCTGGTAAAAGGCAATATTATTTTTTTTTTTTTTTATTGATTTATTTATTTTTTTTTTTTTTAATTATTCATATACCTAATGGCGAGAGATCATTGAAAGCCGAACTTATTAAAAGATAACCACCCATAGCAGGGCTCGAACCAGATGTTTAGCGCACGTAAAGTGTACGAGTTTTAAAGAAATAGAAAAAAATAATAATAAAAATAACAGTTCCTATGAGCAATTGCGACCGAAATTGTTGGAGAAAACCATGGGCTCGAGTTTGGATTCATTTATTTCTTTCGAGAGGGAATATAGATATCAATGCTATTTTGAAGCCAAGAAGCAATTTCGTTAGCACGTGTTTAGTGTCACGATTGAATGTGTGCTCAAGTGGAATATTATGGATTAGATCATGAAAATTCTCCCAGTCCGTATGGTGAAAGGAAAATAATTTCATACGGATAGGTGGCTCATGCGAAAAAGGTGGTGTTTAAGTTGATGACAACGTAGACTACTGTGTGGTCAGAGTTTTCTAATGGACTAGAAAGAGAGAAGTTTTGTAGATATCAGGTTTCGATGAAAGGAATAGATCAAATAGAAAAGATTCCTGGATGTCACGATTAGGAAGACGAATCGTAGAACCAACTAGTTGAGTTAATAGCTATATGATATGACGATGTAGTAGGTGCCAAAACCAGAAATTAGTAGCTCTAGAGAAAAATAGAGAGTCAGTGTGGTGGACGTTGAAGTCCCTAATAACAAAAGACGTTAGCAGATGCTACAATTATAAGAGCCTTGTCCTTATTTTCAGAAATGGAGTTGATTGTACTGCAGGGCTGCGTAGAATGAAAACGGTGTAAGAAAAAAAAATCTATTAGACAGTAGAAGAGGTAGATATAAATAAGTGTAAAGTTAATTAGATTTTTTAGGAGAAATTTCGCCAATTTCCTTATTATATAAAATTTTTTCTTAAGTTATCGAGACTTCGTTAGCCACTACTTGGCAGTAAGCTGAGAAAACAGATAATGATAAAGCAGGTTTTTAACAGACAGAAAAGTTATGAGTTGGTGTTACACTCAAAAGAAGGGATTAAAAAGGCAAAGTGCCTGGAAAGAAGCTTGATGAACAAAAGTTTTTGTGAAATTTAGGGGTCTTTACCGTAAAAGGACGAATAACAGATGAAAGCCTTGTGGTCCTTGAAAAAGTCTTAAGTGAAGGTGTCATTTCTTTTAATTGACCTGAGCAGTGTTCCTGAAAATACTTAAAGAAAAATGACAATGAGGTTACCTTTCTGTAACAGGAAGATGTAAACAGAAAAAGATGTAAAGTCCATGCATGTGAAAAAACGAATGTAATAACAACGTACAATAAAATTCCAGGTGATGAAATAGAGAGAAAAAATTCTTAAATGAAAATAATTAATACGAAGACCACGGATGTTGGTGAACCAAAGAGATAAAGGTTTGGATGACGTATCACATCTTGGTTAAGGTTTACTAAAAATTGTCATAATACAAAATTTGGTTTAAAAGAAGTCCTAATGCCTTGTTTAAATACAGAAAGTAAGTTCAGTTTATTATTTGCTTGTCAGTTATGAGCCTTTTGCCTTAGCAAAAGCTATGTTGTGGCCTTAGAGAAGCGAGCCGTTACAGATGCAGGGTCACTCTCTAAACACAACCTAGCAATACAATTGCAACTCAGGGCATAAAATATTGCTGAAAGATAGACTAAAAAGCTCATATTTGAGAAAATTTTATATATTGTGAATATAATATATTGCACATTATCATGAAATGATTTTACCAGCAAAAGATGTAACATATTTGTCATTTCTATCCTCAATTTTAGCAGTATCTGTTATAATGTTATCACGTCAAGTTCTTTTGATAAGCATATTGTGTAAAAATAAATTATGCCATCATAAGATTTAGATAAAGTTTAGTCAGTTTGGTTTTTTTAATTACCGTGCACATCTTTTGTGTAACAAACTTACCATAAAAAAAGATCCTATTGTGATTTATGAATGTTTCCCGTTTTTTCAAGCAAAATCTTAATAGCATGAGCTTATGACCAATAACAAAGGACAGTTCTTTTATTATTTCTCTTTTTGCTTACATTTTTTACAAAAAAGTGAAAAAGAAATGTAATGGAAGTAATACACAGCGTCCTACTTTAATGAGATAAGCACTCTATAAAATTGATAGCTTTCGGTGAAAAGATCTTTCAGATTTTCTTCCGAATTCTCAGTTCACTTAAGTGTTTTATATGTTCGAGATTTTATATACACACACAGAGTTTTTATTATTATTTGTTATTCTTTTAGTGATATTAAATTTTGGAAATTTAACAGTGTAAGCTTTTAACGATGCTAACTATGCTGAACTGAAATATATAATCTTTATAATAATAGCGTTATTCACGCGCCCTCGTAACTTTATTTAAACAAACTAAACCAATCAACTTTTTTTTTTCCATTTGTTAATACAGTTATAAAGTAGCGATTTCCCGCGCAGATCCAGTTCATACTATATGTTCTCCTCCTTCACAAATGATCCCTCATACTGCTCCTCCTCTTCCAACTCCTATTGAAGGGCAACGTTCCCTATCTCATTATAAAAGACGAAAGGAATTAAACAGAACTAGCCATACTAGAAGGAGAGAGCAGTACGTTCTTCCTGACCCTAGTTTTCTAGGTGCAATGAACCAAGTAACTTTTGCAATGCTCTTAGATTTAATACTGATACTAATTTTCAATTTTGCCATAAGGAGGTTAAAGTAATTTTAGAACCACTGGCACCATTTCCTCCAAATTTTCATAATTTAATGACAGGCAATTGCGATGATAGAGCTGCGAAGAACAACTTTCAAAATTTATTCGTAACTACAACGTATCATTCTTATTTACTGTCACCACCAAATTATGGTCCATACTGTTTTAGGGTCTGTGGCCAAATTTGTCACCGTGTTGGTAATTTATGGCCAGGAAATAACACAACACCAAGTTATGGTATTATCTATATATGATGCTGATACACCTCTAAATTTTAGAATACAACATCCTGGTAATGATAGTTGTATTCCTGCACTCTAATACGTAAGAGCACCAGAAACAGTATGGCGTTTATAAGAATTTGGCAGATGTCAGATGTCGAGAAAAATAAGGTAATTAAATTTCAGCCTAAATGTATAAACAATGAAAACTTGAACCACGTTACAACATTTTAAATAACGTAGCGTGATGCTTGAGATCAAATCTCTACTTAGCAGGCTGCGTCCAACCTCTTACCTGAGGCTGCCAATTTTATTTGTGATTCATTTTATACATATTCTATACATCTAGACTGAAATATATATTTCAACATATTATTTTTATAAAAAAAATAATAGAAATCAAATTTTACTCTAATAGTTAGTTAGTTTAAGTGTTACAACGTATTTGTATTTTTAACATGGGACCAATAAATAACTTTAAGCTTATTATTTAGCAACTTTTTATAGAAGGCCTCATGGGTCTGGTTCTGGTGTATTTAGAGCTCCTATTAAAGTATAGTTATATATATATTTAAGGCTAGCTATCTCTAAAATATCACCTTAACTTTAGGGTACCCGCTGTTTGTTTAAATATGAATAGTCGTGCCCATATTTGTACTGAGCAGTATAGAGCCATAAATCGGTTTCCTGCTGATATGAGGGTAAATCAGGGTATTGCTGCACATGCATTTAAATTCTGCAGTAGACCAAGCCTAAATTACATGTCTGAAATCTTTAAAATTTCTGAAAACAGAAGAATTCCTTACGAAACAGCAATTTAATCTTAGGTACACCTTTAAGAAGATTCACAATGGAAAAAGGTGTCTGCCATCAAAAGGTCCTTTTATATACAATAGATTTTCTAGTGAAATAAAATCAATCACAAGCTATAAAATTTTTAAAAATCAAGGAAACATTTTTTACTTTTTGGATATAGTTCGCAGACCTAATAAATATAGACTACCATTCTGTAAAAACTTTATTTATTTATTTTTTTTTTTTTTTTTTGCTACCTTTTTTACTGCTTTAGCTGAATCAATCTCTACTGTCTGTGATATATAATTCATTCATTCATACATTTATATATTTAACGTTAGTACTCACCGTAGTTATAAATAAAACTCAAGAAAAAGCCCTGATGAATTGTTCTTAAAGTTCTCTTTTTTACCCTGTGAATGACAATATAGTTAGTTTTCTTACAAAACATATATTTTAGCGGACAATACAAAAATAGTTTAAGCATAACTATGTACAAGAGTCCTTGTCTGTTTGACGTCTAAGGAAGTTCTAGGTCAAATCAGACAGTTAAGCTTGTTATTGGACTGCATGCATAATTTCAGGATGTGACTAGTAAAATTTAATTTAAAATCTATCGTAAAACCAAGAAGTTTCACTTCTTCACGTCAATTTCTTTTTTAAATAGCAAATATTTAGATAGAGCATTTTTCACCCCTAAAAACATAATTTGAAACTTTGCATGATTTGGCAACATAAAATTGTATTTAAACCATTCCCCTAATCGGGAAGCGTGATTTTGAAGACGAGATAGAACATTTTAAAAAGCTATATAACATGCGTATGGTATTATCATCTGCAAAGTTAAAAATATCGCATTTATAAACACAAAAAAGAAAATTTATAAAAATATTAAAAAGGAGAAGCCGAAGTATAGATCCTTGGGGTACGCCTAAAATACTATCCAGCCCTTTATTAAATGTTGAACCCAGCTTAACTCTTTGTTTCCGAGAAATGAAGTAACTTTTAATGAAATGCAAGCTTTCGACGGAGATGCCATATGCGGCAAGTTTAGAGAGGAAAATATCATAAGGGATGCAATCATATGTTTTCCAAAAATCAATGAAGATTGTGCCAACACTCCCCTTTTTTATGAAGATAACTTTGCCGCTTCTGAAAAAGATTTCTTTTTAATTTCACCAATTAACCAAATCTTGGCGGGTATAACGCTAGTAATAATAATAATGCTTCTACTTGATATGTACTTTTTTTTGTCATGATTGGTTTTAACCTTAAGTAATACTGGCAGAAAGATTCTGTGTTTTAAAACCTTGTCTCTTCAAGAAATCAGGTGTTTATATTCCATAACAGAAAACAAACATACACATACAGATAATTTCATTTGTATCGTCGTTTAAACATGCTAAATTTGCACACGAACACACACAAAAAAAAAGAAAAATAAAAAAGAGCAATAAAATCGCTGATTAAAACAAAAAAATGCATCTTAAATTTCTTCCATAAAAGAATAGGCTGCTAATATCTGAAGATTTTCTCGACCTTATCTGGTTTTCTCCTTAGCCAACACATCTAAACTATGTCGCTGGAAACAAATTCAACCGGCAACTGTGAAATGTAAGAAGTTTCAGACCCGACTTTAGACTTTTAATAATTATGTTGAAATTTAGATAAATAAACCTGGCGGCATGATTCGATAAGTTCCATCTTACCTCAATCTTTTACCATTTCCATTCGCTGCTTTGAATTTTAAAGCGGCGTACTCTCTCAAGATAAAAATTTTATTGTTATTAAAGTTACGTACCGTCCGAAAATACTATGCTTTCATCACGTGAATATAAAGATAAGCGTTTCAAGGACATAAATAACTTTATAATCCTTGAAATTTCATTCCTGGCGTTATTGACAAATTAATGCGTCTTGGAAACAATTTTAAAAAATTATTACTATTAATTTTTCTTAATATAGCTAATTTTACCCTTATTTTTATCATTATTAGTCCAAAAATATATATTCCCAAATTTTGTTGAGAAATTGTTAAACCACTTTTGAACGTCCAGAAAATCGTCAATGGAACAATATTTTGTATACACGTAGATCGTCAACAATATTTTATATTCAATCTTTACTCATGTGATTTTATTGTTCTGTTTCACAATTAAATGCAGTCCGACGAAGCCACTGTTCTAATTTAACTCTCATTAAAATTTGGAATAATTCGTTCCATTAGCGAGTTCCTATTGTCATGTGACGAAAACTTATAAATACTGTACAGTTTTATATTTATGTATGGATAATTTTATATTTATTTATGGATGATTATATGTAGAGATAGGTTTAAAGTATGGTCTAAAATGGACAAACAACCCATTACATAAATTTCATGTCTCTAGGAAAACTTGTATCTTATTCCAGAAAGCAAAAGTTAAGGAAATCATTTAATTTATACCTTTATTCTCTTACTGTCAATGACGCAGGAGTTTCAAAATTTGTTAGAAAACAATTACCGCCTGATTTATAACAATTATTTTTAACAACGGAGGTCCATTTAATTATCAGTACAAATTAATTTTAAAAAAATATAAATCTACGAGGTGATAAATTATTGTTATTATTAGTTATTATTATATACCAAATTATTTTATTGTTATTATTATATTATTATTACGGGTAATTTCGCGAACTTTAACTGCGAATAAAAAACGTCATCTCACTTAAGGCGCCAATCAAATACCATGTTACCTAAACTAGGGTGCAATAAATTATAGTTCTCATGGTATTGTATTTTTTCTTCAAAATTTAATGAAAGTTATATCATACATAGAAACCAATAGATTAATCAATGGTTTAAAAAATGTGTGAGTAGATTATAGTGTTATTTATTTAGAATTCTAGGAGTTATAAAGTATATATATTTTCAAAAAACTGTTGATTCTCAAAAAATTTTAAGCTCAGTGGAGTTGCGGTTACAGCCGGCTACGAAAGGCCAAACCTACAGATAAACAGGCAGCGACTAGAAAAAGAAAAAAATACTCACAACTGTGGTGTTTTCAGTTGCAACCGGTTTGAGAAAAGATGTATTTCTACAGAGTTGGAAAATTTACAAGAAGCAGTTATCACCTAATTAGCCAGGATTTACTCAATTCATAAGAATAAAAATAACGTTTTGATCTAGATATAATGTTAATGCTCTATGAAGATCATCTTTTCCGGAATCACAAAAAAAAACAAAAAAAAAACGCTGATTTACCTCTTCATTGTCAAACCTTTTAGACTTACCTTTATTTAAAGGACTTTTAGCACATTCCTATCGGCCATATTCATCAGTGTTGCTCTCTTCTACAAAAACGTTTACTTTTTTTTATCGATCTTTCCAATTTAAAGTCGTCACTGACTTTATTTGTGCAGGTTTTGTGTAATTTTGCATTACTACATACAAACAGGTTTGTTAGCAACTTATTGAAACAACAGAGTTATTAGAGATACATTTAGTTCTCAATACTTTTACATTTTAGCTATAATTTTTTTTTGGTACGCATCAAATGGGCTGTGTCCTTCTCGCAACCATGTTCCAAGAAAACGTACACTTTCTTTCATCACGTATTGACAATATAAGTGCAATTTTCATTTAAATTCGAGCCTAAAATTAGAATCATGTTGTGTCGTCTCTTTGACACTACTTTTCATTTCACTATGAAGAAAAAAAGTAGCAAGTAAATACAATTTGAATACTAACTCATACCTTTTAAGCTGAAAATAAATTATATATATATTTTTTTTTATTCAAAAGTTATAAATATCTTTTATTAAAACACAATTAAAAATTTCTCAGCATTCCCTAACTAAATTGAAAATAGAACATATTGATTTAAAATTCTTCAAATAGAATCAAAATTTTAAATATAAAATCATGTTAAAATTTCTGTGTAAATAACAGTAATTAAATCAAGAGAGATAAAATAACTTCCTGTTTTATTTCTAATAACAAGCTAACAAGAATAAAGAATATTTATTAAAACTTATCTTTTAACACACACCAACATTTATTACAATGTAACTATGTAATTCTAAAGAACAAAAAAAAAAATATATATATATATATATATAGATAAAAAAAACACGTAGGTAATATCTGGTCTGTAAAATACACAAAATCATGTTTGTCAGGTGGGTTCATCGCTGGATATTTTAGCCCTAACATTAACTATCTCTGTGCAAAATCTCATGCTTTTACCTCCAATGGCACCACTTCCATATACTATATTCAGTAAATCGATTTTTTTTTTTTTTCTAGAATTGATACTTTTGCATAAAGAACTGGTTGTATATATGTTTTATAGTTTTTCTTCCTTGTTCTATTTCTTATGGCTCCTATATATAATTACAAAAATTTTTAATTATTTATGAATCTGTCACTGAGTCGGAAAACCGATGGTTCAAAAACCATCAAAAAAAGATTTTTTAGGGGCAATAGTTTTATTAAATCTGTTATCTCGGCATTTGAACCGAATACTGGAATCTACAACTACTAAAAAACTCAAAAGTTAAAATAATACCGAGAACTAGCTATAGTAGGATTATATTGCGTTATTAGATGACGACTACACGGAATCTTTTCCTGGTGGAAATACTTTCATCCTATCGATGCTCTTACTCCTCCACAGGGATATCTTAACATCAGTAAAAAAATTACTTGGAACATGTCCAAATTGCAATTAACAATCAGTTCACATTGAATGTGACCTATCACAGTCTTTAACAACGAAATGCAACAAAATATTTTTCCAGCATACAAAGTTGTTGCAGGCAACTCCATGCACGCCATAAAGGTTTAATGATGCAATAGAGGAAAAGGAAGGCGTTGTGTATGGTCCTGCGTTGTTTTTAATTTTCTGTTTTTCTGTTGATTTATTTTTTAAATTATTTTTATGAATGCTTTAAGTATGTTGCTATTGACAATCTCCCATTATGGACAAGCTTTACATATGAAAGGCCTTAATAAATTGGCGATCATTTTGCAGTTATTTTTATAGCTGTTTTATGTATTTATTTTCCACTTGCCATTTTATTATGTCTGTACATGTATTGCATAGCCTAATCAATGTTTACTTGCTAGTTTGCATTACAAATGCTTGCTTCTTGTTTCATTCATATTAGTGTAACATTTGGCAACTGAGTTTCATATGTATGTAATGCTGCGTTTTTTTTAATTCCAATAATATACCATTTACCTTTACTTGTATATTTGTTTTGTCTAACTGGTCCTCCGTACCGCGGGTTTGGAGCATTATTCATGAATCAAATTAATGAATGGCCGCTGGCTTTTTTGTATGCAATTAACTGAATATAATAGGGGCGAATATAACAATTTATAAAGATTTTGAATGTATCTGTTACTATTTTGACAGGTTTTTTAGAAATGTCTTATAACCATCTGTTGAAAGCGAAAAATAGATTTCTACAGTCAACTCTCTCTAATTTGAACTCTCAGGGGGATTTAAAATTTTTTCGAATTACAGAAAGTTTGAACTATACGACTTTTCACCAAAACTTTATATTTTCTTAATTTTCACAAGTAAGGATGTTTTCTATGAGATCTATTGTATTTATCTGGTAGGAAAATAGGTTGGAGGAATGAATTAAGGGTATTATTTCACATGGTCATAGCGTATAATATATATGAATTTACCGCAAAAAATACATAATTCAAAAAAAGTCCTTTTTTGTTTTTTGCTTCTTTTTAGCCATGAAGGCTTTTTGAGCATGCATGTCTGGTTTCGATATAAGTTTTCACAGTTCATCTCCATCATTATAAAACAGTGAAAGTCGTTGGAGGATTTCAATAGCACTTTCAACTTCATGGGATGATGGATGTGTTGGTGACTCTTCATAAAAATCAACATCGTCTTCAACCTCTTCATCTGCATAAGCAACGCCCATTACTTCAGCTAAAATCCCAGCGTCACTTTGCGTACTGCCCGTTGTGGACAACTCATCATTAACATCTATTAACACACTAGCATTTAAATCTTCTGGCACTTCATTAGGCAATCTTTCTCGAAAATCATTGATCGATTCTTCAAGATCTTTAAATGGATCGTTTTCTTCATTAATTGCTACTTCAGCAGATTTTTGTTTCCAGCTTTTTTAAAACAGTTTTTGATTTTCACTTCTGTAACCTCATTCCAAGCAGACGTCAATAACTGCATGGCATTGAGAATAAATGTTTTGGGAAGCGCTTTCTTCGTGTCTACTACTCTGATGAATCTTTGAATGATCTTTTTACGATACTTAGCTTTCTAGGAACGTATAACACCTTGGTCCATAGGTTGTGTCTTTGATGTTGTATTGGGAGGTAGAAAAACAAGCTCGATAGCTTTCAAGCCTTCAACAGATGGATGTGCGGTAC
>JAUZNK010002645.1:1165-11343 GCA_035046665.1 Euphysa ruthae | reverse complement strand
ATATAGAATCGATTTTCAAATTATCACATTAGCTTTTATATAACTTTTATATAATTGCTTCTATTTTTATTTTTTTTTCTCAATTATTTCAATTTTTGAGAAATGCACCAGACACAAGGATTAAAATAAACTAAAAACAATCTCATAAATCTCTAAAATAAAAAGCAATTAAAAAAAAAAATTTGTAAATACATGAAGATTTGTATTTTTCGAATGAGTTAGTTTACATATCTTATTCATAAAAGTAAATATAAGCATCTGGAAAATTTGGGAATGAAAATCAAATTAGTTTTTATAAACAAAAAACTCGAATAAGCATTGACGATGTTTGAGAGAAATTGTCTTTTTTGTTTCTTTAGCATCCACAGATGTTCAAATTGTTGGAGATGACTTGACTGTAACAAATCCTAAGAGAATCCAAACTGCAATTGATAAGAAATCATGCAATGCACTTTTGCTAAAGGTCAACCAGATAGGAAGTATAACTGAGTCAATCAACGCGTAAGTTACATTCCTATTGGATCTCACTCATAACATGTTTTACGTAGTTCATTTATTTTTTATAGTCAATCTGAAAAGATTGGCCAGCCATATAAGTTTACTTAATAAAAATTACTTGCCGCGCATATTACTCGTAGTGGTTCAATTCTAATTTATTTGATGAAATGCTTTTCTATAACTATTTAAATTTTTAAATTTCCCGAGGTACACCAGGTTCTGAAAAAAATCCATATAACCAGTCCCTCAGATTACTGTTTCGCTTAAAATTTGTTCTATTCTACAAATCAAGGTCATTAGTATTTAAACAAAGATACATTGGTACAATAAACATAAATTTAATTGAAGTTTTTTGCATACTTGTATTTAATAAGCCAGAAGTATTGATACAAAAAAGGTATGATCACGTATATGTATTCCCTTTTATACTTTTTTGACCTTGAGATGGTATTCATTAACCCTGTCGTGGTCGTGAACTGTTAGAATATTCAACTGATTACATAAATTTATAAATTTAGATGCAAACTTGCACAAAAGAATGATTGGAGTGTGATGGTAAGCCATAGAAGTGGTGAAACTGAAGACACATTTATTGCAGATCTTGTTGTTGGATTGTGCGCAGGACAGGTAAATACCCTTGCTAAAGAAATCAAAACTTTACAGAGTATCGTTTTTTAAACATTTTATTTAGTGTCTTATATGGAAATAGTTTAAATTGTTCTTTAAATTCACCCTTGTTTTAAAAATAGCTTTTATTAATTGTTATCAAAACCATTTATTAATTTTTTTAAATTCATGCATGAAGTTAAAGAAAGTAATATATTATCCTTAAAACGCGGTTAGCAAAATATTTTTTAAGGTCTACTTTTCTAAGGAGGCTCAGAAATCGTTTCTATTTCATAACTTTATCATTTTTGCTGTTGTTTCATTTACTTTGTTACAGTGAAAAGAAACTGATAATCACTAAAATATCTTAACGATTTTTTTTTTAATAATTTTTTTTTTAATAATTTTTTTTTTATTCTTTTTTAGACGTAGATATTGCAAGGTTTTAAAAGTAGTTGTCTTTTAATAATCTAAAATCGACAAAAAGTAATTCAATCGAACACGATACAGTCTTTGTTGTATGCATTAATATTAAATATTAAAAAAAAAACAGCCTAAAACTCTGCATCATTTTCATCACTTTCGGGGTCACTCCCTAATTCTTCTTCACTGTCTTCTGTTTAATATATCGCATACATCATCTCGGAATGAATTATCAATCCATTGAATCTCGCCTTCCAATCATGATTGAAAGCGGGAGGCATTTCATTAATTTTGCCGCAACAGCCTTTCCAAATATATGTCACATAGCTCTTTTAATGTGCAACCGTAATGTAGATTGACAAGGAGGTATTGCTGAAAGATCATTAATTTTTTTTTTGTCCGTGTATTTCTTCTTAAACAGTGAATTCCTGGCTTCGTTGGATATTCTCTTAAAACTCCCAAATAATTCAGCTACATATTCCTCTAATACTTGGTGTTGACTGTTGCTTAAATCATCAGAAGATCCCAATTGTGCATATATAATCTTTCATCTTCAACATTTTTTGCAAACAGGTTTTTTTCTTTACCTGCGAAGGGGTAAAAACTAATAAGTGCATCCTTCTTTGAGCATGAGAATTTTATTTCGTTTAATTGGAAAATATTACGGCTTTTTCTTTTACCTTTGTCAAAATAAACTTCCAGGTTGATCAAATAATTCTGCAGCTATGACAATAATATCAGTGTCACCAGACAGCGAACTGATAACAACTTCCGATATGTCATTTATTTTATACAAAACACGATATGCCTCTTCCTGCATAGTTATCAGCTCCTCTACATTGGCATACGCTGAAAAAGTTATAAACTTGCAGTATTCGTATTTTGATAAATAATCTGAAAATCTTAATACATCCAATAGCTTTGCTTTATTTCCAATAAAATATTCGAAAAATAGGTCAAATAGCTAGATTTTATTGTCAGAGTTAGATAAGAAACTCCCTTGTAACTTTTGACTTTGCAGACTTAAGGATAAGCCTTGTACTGTCACCCCCCGATTGTCATTCAGAGTTCTTAATGCTGTTATTTAAATATGTATCTGCTATGATATGAATCCTCATCTTTTGGAATCTTTTTCAATAATTTGATTATCAAGTTTTCGTATGACATGGGGAATTCGTGCAAAGTGCGAACGACATCAAATCCACAATATATACATCATAGCTCATTGGTATATTTTGCGGTAATAGTGATGGTCCAAGAATAATCTCCAATAGTTTACTTTTCTGTATGTTGCGCTTTATCCCAGTATAATCGATGGTTATAGTGGCTATTCAAGCACTTGTAAATTAAGTTATTTTTATTTTTAAATTAAGTGTTTTGCCGGTTTTAGAACAGCAAGAAATTGTTTCCCCAATATATTACGGCTAACTTCAACAACTGTGATTTTCTTTTCTTTTGTTGAAATCATGTTTTATGTTGTGTTTTTAAATAGCCGTGTTTTTAAATAGCCGTGTTTTAACTCTTATAAGTGTGACATTAAAAGGCTTTTCTTGTGATAGCCGACGCTCGTTAACAAAAGACGGCACTAATTTACTTTATTTTCTTTTGATAAAAATACCGTCAATTTTTGGCGTTCTACTGGGCGACCAGCACTTAAGTTATACAGAAGTATTCCGTTACTATCAACTCCAAAAGGGTTCATGTAATCTTCTTCTAGTACTTTAATGATTGAAGCGACTTTCTTTGCAGATCATAGTATTTGTGACATTCGAAGCGTGTTACAAGCAGTCTTCATTCTTGATTCCTGCTAAAACTTTTAGTTTAGATGTATTTTATTTTTATAGCGAAGTTTTTAATGCCACCTAAATTTAAAATAAATGTTTATGATAGTTAGGTATGAAAAAAAATAGACTATCATTGTCAACTACCAATAAAAACTATAATATATCGACTTTTATATTAACAAGAGCATTTGGTATAAATTCCTAAAAAAAAAGCTACTAAACCAAGTTAAGATTGGTTACTGGATTGCTTTACATTATGTAGAAGGAAAGTGTTGATAGTAAATTCGCCAAATTACAAATCGCTAAGTATTGCTTATATTTATTATTATTTTAAGTAAGTTGTAGAAACTAATGGACAAACCCTCACTTAAAATTCGCTATGCCAATCCAAATAATCTTATCTAAGTCTTAGTTATAATTATAATTATCTTAATTATAATGAGGTAGTGCAACATAGTAATATTCAGTTGGACAATACAATGGTTTATTAACCAAAAAGTTTTCTCTGATGTAGTGGAAACTTCTGAATTGTATAAATACGACTTTGCTTGAATGTGTATTGTTCGGATCAGACTTTTGTCGGTAAAGTTTCGTTAGTGTTGTTTTAAATATTGAAACAGACGATGAGATGCCAACTTCTGACCCTAATTGATGATGGGCATAAATTCTGTTTTTGGGCTTTGTAATAATGTGGAAAACTCCTTGTGCGATATAAATATAAAGTGAAGTATCAGATGCTGTAAGTAATTTGTATAAATGTATTTAATATGTAACCAGTGTTATAGCACATGCTCTATGTTATAGTAATATCTTCTTTTTTTCCAGCTAGCTTTAAAAGGTTTCTCTTGACGTAAATTTGAACTTAATGAGCATTCTACAAAGTCAAATATATCGTCGCATTTTTAGATGGCTTCGGCTTGTTGAAATTTTAGAGAACCTTATGGAAGGTGTGAAGAAAAGATCCTATCTATGATCTTTCAATTCTCACAGCTTGCTGTTGCTGATTCATTAAGAAAGAATTTTTTTTTTAAGTAAAAAATTTTGCAGTGCTTGGCAAGATAATTCAGGCCTAAAAACAACGTTTTCTCGAAATCCTTTCATTGATTTTTCTTATGCATGATGTTGGAGGACTACAGAAATTGGCTTAAAATCAACTTCAGAATTTTTCTGGAATAACGTTCCAAAATGTTTTTTTTGTTTTTCGAACTTTCATGAGATATTGTGTTCCGATTCTACAAATAATTTATTGATAAAAAGTATTATTTAGAAAATTTTATTGAACTCTGATTTCAAAAAATGCTAAATTCTCTGGTGAATTATTTTAAAATAAGGTTGAATGAAGTATTAGTGTAAATGATATCGATTTTATTCATTGAATAATTCGCCTGGACAAATATTTTGTATTTGAAAATCAAGTTTTCAAGAATTTCCATATTTCTGAAGTTCTTAAAATATATTTTTCTACTTCAGATAAAAACTGGTGCTCCTTGTAGGTCAGAAAGATTGGCTAAATATAACCAAATCTTGAGGTAAGTTTTTTTACTTTGCCAGTCTTCTTATAAATGATCGGTTTCACAAATTTATTAAAGAGGGCTGTTAAAAAACTGCGACATTGGCTTATCTTAATTTGCTTCTGTATTTGAAGATTGGGGGTTGAAATGGATAAATGTTAATGAGAATTAAGTTTATAAAATTGTGTATCTACATTTATCTAAATCTACTTGAAACCTAAGAAATGTGTATTTTTTGATTTCTTCGTTAATTTTGCTGTTTTTCTTAGGATTGAAGAAGAACTTGGCTCTGCTGCAGTGTACGCGGGAAAGAAGTTCCGTTATCCTTTAAAAATTTGAAAATAATCTTGTCAAATTTTTTCATTAATCTTAGGTTATTTCGTTAGGTAGAATCTTTTTTTAATTCCTTTTCTTGTAAATCTTGTAAAACATTTTTTTTTTTGGTAACTGTCGTTATATTGCATGTTGAGTTATTAATTTTTAACCTCCGGAAGTCTTCAAAGGAGCGTTAAACTATTGCTTTTGG
The DNA here is from genome assembly GCA_035046665.1 of Euphysa ruthae. Taxonomy (NCBI): domain Eukaryota; kingdom Metazoa; phylum Cnidaria; class Hydrozoa; order Anthoathecata; family Corymorphidae; genus Euphysa; species Euphysa ruthae. The sequence goes on along the minus strand of JAUZNK010002645.1, from coordinate 5,995 downwards.
CAGTGGTTGTTTTACCCGCTCTTCTGTTGTTTACACATTGATAACTGCTTATAGCAGGAATGGGAAAGCTTTCTCCCTGGGAGGATTTCTTCCCCAAAAATTTTTGAGTCAAATGTAATTTTTTTATTTTGGGTAAGTTTGAAAAAAAATTAATATCTAGATAAAAGTGTCTTGCCTGATATAGTTATCATAGCCGTGGCCTTTAACAATGTGGTACTGTAGCTTTTCTCTTTCCAATTACATCAATTCTATGATTTTTGTGTTTTCATGGACTTTTATTCTCTTCTCATTTAAATACCTAAATATACAATAGAGGTTGTAGATAAGAATATATTCAGATATGTTATATTGAACAGAGACTCCAACCAGGAGCCATATCATAAGGGCGGCGCCCAGAATCGTTGGAGATGGGATTGGCTGACGATTAAAAATGGATTAAATTCTTGTTTCACTACATTGAAAAGAATTATGTAAATGAGCAAGCATTTTACAAGTATCTGCAAGGCTCACATTGCTGGTGACGCTACAAAACATCCAGTGCACAAGAAGTAATTGGATTCCTTGAAAAATTCATCTCAATGACAACAGCAATGATGCAGCTCTATGTGTACCTCAATGGGGCAGCTCCGAATGTAACTAAAAACATCCTCTCATCAACCTAAACATAAACCTCATCATCACTTGGAAGGATTGGCTTATGTTAAAATTTTATATGTGAGAATTCGCTTCCCTTGAAAATCTGTAAACTTATCGAGCCTGCTAAACAATGAGCTTTGACGCAAGAGCCTTAAAAAAGATCTAAATAGAGAGACCACCCATAAAAAATCAAGTATGGTCTGGCTGATAAAAGAAGTCGTGGTGTTGTCATAATAAGTTCAAACCATTTCAACATTGAAGTCGATTAATGTACCTCCAAAACTGCAAAGAAAGTTTTTAACATACTTGTGAAATACTATCACGGACGTATCAGACAGCGTGGTGCAGCATTACCGTTCTTTGGAACTTCTAAGCACTAAAGCTGATGTTATCACACCAAAAATTCTCAAACAAGTGATCTGAGTGACTCCGCTTGGTTTTTAGAAGGGCGGGGTGGAAAACTCTTAAGAAAAGATATTCCCAATCTTCTTGAAATTGATGTTGATACATGTCACCACATACTGGGTTTAAAGAATTGTGTAAGTTTTTTGAAAAATATCTAGAAAGGCTGATCAATGAAATTCACAATGACAGTTAGTGGTCTCCTGATATATTAGAGGCTCTCAAGATAATTTGCATCATGCAATCTACCATACCTCAACCCACCAGAGTTCATGAGCACAGATGGTTATCAGCATTTGATGCATTAGTACCTATGTTTGTTGGATGATTTGAAAATTTTGTACAAAGATGATTGTTGTGACAAGTTGATCGGTTTTCTAGCTGTTAATGATGATGCCAAGAAGGTAATTAAACTTGAATTAGCATGATTGGGTAAAACAAAGGTTTAAATAATGACGGTCGTAAAAGAAAGCCTAGTATATTTGAGAAACTATAGCGGACCTCCGATTAAACGCTATTGATTAAGGAAAAATTTATACCAGGGTCTAGAAAAACGCTTATAATTTTTTTTGCTAAATATTTTCATATCATAAAACCTATTTTTTTTTTAATTCATCAAAAAATTATGCAAAAAAAGTTGCTTTGCTAATTGTGAAACAAAAAATTTATTGGTGAACCAACTTATGCACAAAAGTAGCGCACTTCAAAATTCAGGAACTTGTTCGATTGGATGAGTGGCGGTCTGTTGTGGTTGATGGTGGTAATTATCCACATTTGCGTAGTGCAGTGTAGTGAAAGCTTTTCTTTCCTTATTTTACTGGCCCAATGATAGAAGACAGTTTTTCTGTGAGGAACAATGCTATAAATAAAGAAAAGAAAACTCGATGTAGATAACATTGTGGCTGTCAAAACATTTCAAAAATCCACTGAGAAGACTTCAAATGAGCTTTTCAAGAATAAGAACTCCCGTATTCACCTGTTGACAGAAAAATGTGCCAGGGCCTTACTTTTGCTGCCATTAGGTACAAGAAACAAATAAAAGCACTTCCAAATTTAAGTGTAACAAGAGCCAAATGGCGTAAACACATTTGCAAGATCTCTAAACGCACTCGACCGTGAAAAATCAAAAACCGATAATATATGAACCGCGCGCTTTATGATATAACCTGATTATTTGCGTAACTAATAAAACGAGCTTCTTCCGTAGAACGTAACCATTTACGCTTCTTAGATTAGTAGTGTACTAGATGCACCTATTTTAAACACGGATCTCCACTGTCGTTGCAACCGTGAAAAAATAGATAAAAAATGTCACTATCCACCAAAGAAATGAATCATTAAGAAGTGAAATGAGTATTTCAACAGTAGCAAGAGAGGCAACAGCTAAACAAAGTTGTCTAACAACAACAGTTTTAAACCTGTAATTGGAATGAACGATAATGAGAAAGAGCATAAGACTGAGAGGTGTAAAAACAACAATTAATCAACTGACAATGATTGTAACAGAAGGGCTAGGATATTCGAGAAACTATGACGTTATCAGTATTGAATCGTTCATCCAATGCTCAATTTTTTTTCGCTTATTTCAGCAAAAACAACCACAAATCCACATACTTCACGGTATGTTGAAAGCGTTTTTGTCAAAATTTATCATTATCTTTAAGAAATGGAAAGTAAATGCCATTTCTTTTAACTCATGGACTAAATGTGAGTATTTATCGTAAAATTTTTTTCTATTATCAAATCAAAAGGAGGGTGGAGTGGGTTTCTTCCTTTAAAATGTTCCCTAAATATTTTTAATGACGTCAGCTAGGTTGAAGTTAAGGATACTTGTCAAAATCAATTTTTTTTTTTTTTTTTGACTGAAATAATGCAATATTTACATAATGGCGAATTACAGACCCTATTTTAGACATTTACGGACTGATTTTTTGTTCAGACAAATCTGAAAATGCAGTTTCATATTCACAGACCCTGGTTTAATATGTCTGAAAATTTCAGCGCTTTTTATCAATAATTTCAAGTTATGATGCGCATCGTTTTGGAAATGATGATTTTGACAAAAAGCCCATTAAAGTAAAAAATAAACCAGGACCATCAACGTCTCCTTCTTCATCATCATTTTTCTCTTCAAAACCCTTACGTTTGTTTCTCAACTTTTAACGTGATAATTTTGTTGACTGTTATAATTTGTAATCCGTTATACGCATTCGCTCACTTTCTTCTAGTATACAAAACTTTCCGTAAACTTTCCTGGGTCAACTTTATAATATCTTAGAACACTGGTAATTTCACGCTATCCATCATTAAAACAAACAGCTGCGGGTGATGGACCCGTTTCCATCAAGTTTCGACCAACATAGATTGGTTTAGGGCATTTTGTGCCAAGCATATTGTTTAAACATTCGTTGTTATTCTGAGTTTTTCCATGCAGACACTTTTCTAATAACTTATTGTCGCTTACCTCAAGAAATATTGGTTTTATTAATTTTTTTCACGGATTTGGGAAGATTTCTTTTAGATTTTTTATATACCTGTTTGATTTATAACATCTTGATGCAACTTGTAATATGAATGTGGTCCACGAGGACACATTTCGTGTTGAAATTCGTCTGTATTGGGCTCGAAACTTATATAAAACGGCACCTATAGTTTTTTTATACTCAAACTGTTGTTCCATTGAGCTGGCAAATCATGTTTCCGTAATAGTTTTGTAGCTTGTTGATCTATTCATGAGGTAACTTTCGAATTGCAACAGCATAACCATCCTTCCTTTCTTACGTATTGTAGTCTTCTCTTGATCAACCTTTCCAAAACCGAAAGAAATAGGCTCGAATCTTTCCACAACAGTGCGATGAAGGTACTAAACTGGTAGAGCAATGTTAAATTGACTTTAGCATCTATTGAAAGAATATTTCAAAAACGTGTGAATTTGTCTTAAGTTTATCAATCATGAAAGGTCCACGCGAAAAAACGGCTATCTTCTTAGATTACCAAAGTTAAACTTGAATACGCAAGAAAGTCAGTAAAATACTCTTGCTGTAAAGTTTTTAACGACCTACCTCTTTATCCGAGAGAATGTTTTCATGAAATCCTTTAAAACTGAACTTAAAATCAATTTTTTATAATCTCAATATATTATATTGTAGCAACTAATTTGTCACTTTTAGTTTATTACTGGACATATCGAAAACAGCTTTTGAGTCGAAGTGTAAATCTAAATATTCGTAAATAATAACAATGGTAGTTTATAGGAAGTCTTTAACTCTCGTGAACGATTTCCCACACGCTTTTTAACATGCTCAACTCTTTCTAAGTTTTTCACTATAGTACCAGGGCACGGATAGGGTACTACAACATTATGATGGGATTTTGTATCACAATCATCAAGGTAGTTGGTGTACTGTAATTGATTAAATGTCTCTAAAGATGTAAATATTTCGACATGTGCGTGAAATTCCATTTATCCGGATGATTCTATATGGTTTATTGGACAATCGTGGGATTTAAAGAAATCGTGATTCTCAACGGTGTTATTTTTATTTTCTCATTGAACTCACGAGGTACATTTCTTAGTTTTTATTCAAAAATCTAGAAAATTTCCCGAATCAACTGAAACAATGGACATTCAATGAGGAGTAACCTATTTTTGTCATACAGCATCACCTGGTGCAGCAGCATCTAATAAAGTTTTTGCTAATTCTTTAGCCGCTATATTTTTTATAATCTCAATATATTATATTGTAGCAACTAATTTGTCACTTTTAGTTTATTACTGGACATATCGAAAAC
>JAUZNK010002644.1:0-11343 GCA_035046665.1 Euphysa ruthae | reverse complement strand
TTACTTACTTACTTACTTACTTACTTACTTACTTACTTACTTACTTACTTACTTGCTTGCTTGCTTGCTTGCTTGCTTACTTACTTACTTACTTACTTACTTAATGTTGTTTAAATTTTCAATATATATTTTCAATATATGGAAATTTTACCTGCTGAACTTGGGCTTTTCGCTGTATTCAAGTTTTGATGTTGATGTGAAGCTTTATCCATCAAACTAGGCTCAAATGTGGGTTTCTCTTCAATAAGAATTTGTATATCATTCATACGTGGCTCTTTTGGTTTTAGATTTACACTTTCTTTTTTGTTGTCATATTTAGTAATTCTGACTGGTATTTCCTGCAATAAAGATCAAATAAAATATGACAAAATTTTTAACCCTAACTCTAACCTTAACCAGTACTTTTTTTTTAAATAAATAAATTTTGAATTTAAGCTGAATCTAAGCTAGAACTTGAACTGATTTAACAGGGATACACAGAAAGGAATAGGATCTTGTTTCTACAATGCCCTTTGTGTTAAATGAAAGCAGAAAGAAAAAAAAAAAAAAGGAGGGAAAAAAATCATCAAAAGTTACAGCGGAAGATAAAAATAAATTTTAAAATTAAACCTTCTTTCATTTCGCTTAGAGATTTTGATTGATTGATTGATTGATTAATATCAGTTACCAGATAAGATAATTGCATGGAGGTTATTATTACGAACGGCTAATCTACGCCAAAAATATTTTTCATGGCGTAAAAAAAAAACAAAAAAACAATGATATTTATATCATTTAATGAAATGAAATTCCCGTCAGTCTAATTTTTGTTTCTCTTTTTTAAATATTGAGGGAAAAGTGTAAAATTTGCGCATTTGATGGTAAACGCATCAAAATTTGTACAGAACTTCTTTATTGTTATATATTATTATATCTATATTATATTATTGTTATACAAGTAATTTTAGATATGGACCCAAAAAATTCGAACATTTTTGCACAATTTACATATCAGAAAAGCACAATTTATGTAAAATACAAAACAACGAAATCAAGAAACCTTTTATTACAACCATATAAATTCGAAATATAAACTATCCAAGGTCACATTCGCCACCAGGTTTGCATAATCCTTTTTTTTTTGTTAGCTTTAACACACTGGCATCGTTTCCGACCACCATCACCAATCTCGAGATTACATCAGCGTTCAACAAGTTACCAGCATATATTCGAACCATATGGTAATGATGTTCAGTGAGGCTCCCATGATTCTTCTCCATTGTACTTCCAACCCCACTCAGAAGGCGACGTAAGTGATAAATCGTTTTGTAAGTTAACACCATACGAAAGATTCTTGGGATACTGCTTGTTTCAGATGGTGTAATAACGCATCTTCTGTTGGCGGTACTGACTTAATTGACCTTCATTATGTTTCGGAAGAGTGATTGCATAACACAGAAAATGCAGCAGTCGAAATAACAAGGGCCCGTAAATTCTTCAGCAATGTAGGTAATGGTAGATACCTTTATTTAAATTTGGTTTACATTCTAGTTTTACATTTAAACTAATTTATTCCAACTAAGCTTTCTGTCAAAATTCATAAAAATATTCACTTGGACAACAAGATAACATAATAATAAAAATAATTAGACTCTAAAAATTTTACAGACACGTTCTTTTCCGTACCAATAATTTGGTCCAGTTTTTATTTCCTGCTAGTAATTTGAGTTCATTAACTTTGGATGCAATGAATTCCATACAGTTATGCTATGGTAAAGGTTTGTGTATGTGCCATTTAAACGAAAGTAACTTGCCGGTAGAGCTATGTTTTGTATTCGCAGATTTATGTAGAGAGATTTTAAGCAAAACAAATATTTCACGAATGTGGGATTTCAGTCATTGAGTGATGATGATTCATAGATTTTACACATTAAAGTTCGGAGATTTTTTATTCGACTCTAAACAGGCTCTGTTTTGTTTTCATCAATTCGTAGAAATTCATACCAGTTACTTGGTATTTTAGGCTATGGCGAAACTCTTATCCTGATACCTCTTCCACTTTTTTCGTGTTATATATTTTAAACTGTGATTTTTGTATTCATCCCATATAATATCAATTTTGTGAGACGTCATTTTGTAACTGGCCTAAGTAAGTTTTATGGCCGAAGTGGCCTAAGTGTTTTATAAATACATTTTTGACATTTTCTTTAAAAGTTGAGTTAGGGAGTGGTTTTATTATGTTAACTAAAGCTGCCCCACCTATTAGGTTAAATTCAACGTTTGGAACTTGAAGTTATTGTGGTGTTTTAACTAAATTCTCCATACACGTTAAAAGGCCTCTCTTTTGACAAGATCATAACTTTCCATGCTGTGAAATCGATGGTGGTAAGTTTTGATTTTATTGTGAAAAGAGGTGTTATCTGAACCTCCTTCTCGTACTTGGCAAGATTCATATAACTGTGCAGCCAGAGAATAGTTTTCTTTTAACGTCAAAACTTATTTAGCTAGAGCTGATTTCTGTGTTTGCTTTGGACAGCTGAATAGTGGCAAACGTTTCTTCTTTAGAGAGATGAACGAAGAGGTTTTTCTTTCCTCAATGCGAATAATCTAAAATTCATCACATAGTTTTTCCCAATTTTATATATTTTACCGTGTTAATTACACTTTTGTCGACTAGGCCCTGGTTGTCCAGCTTGAGTAAATCACTAATATTTTCTTTAAAGGAATTTCCCATTACGTTGATTACCTCACAAAGATTTTTAACCTGTTTTTTATAGTTTTCTTGAGTACAACGTGTTTGTTCATGATGTCGATTGTCTTGCAGCTCTAACTCTCTCCCCTTAACTGTATTGACATCGTATTGAAAATCGTTTATCAAGCGATCTACCTCTAGACCTGCTACCATCCATTTTAACAGTTGTGTGCTGCTTTCAGTTAGTCCTGTAACTCCTTCGTCTCCTTTTTCTCCTCCTCTTTCCTCCTTCAACTGTTTTGTAATTTTGTTCGTGGTAAATGGCTGAATATGAAAAGTTTCTCTGTGTCATGAATGTGTACCTGAAAACGAATGCGCATTGTTCGGATGATTTAATGACAAATGGAAAATGACATTAAATCAATAAGTGTGCTTTATAAAGTTCAAAATTAGCTTTGCGTATTGAATGCACAAATGAAAGGACTTGTAATTCAAATCTCTGCGTCAGCGACCAATACTGAAACTGAGGCTTACCTTTCTTCATATTTTGTCTCCACACACCAAAACTCACTGGAACAGTTTCATTAGTAAAATATAAATTATATGCATCATCCATGAGGTTCGATAATGCTGCTGCAGTGACTTGGTGTCCATGTCGGGTTTTAGTGATATGTAAAGATTTTGGAAATTTCTGCTTAGACTAATGCAGCAACCCTACCACTGTTATGCTGGCATGATTATTGGTAGGACATTAGCGTAATCATCAGGTAATGTAAGTTTCATCATTTCCAACATATAATTGGTTGCTTCCTTTACTATTAAACCTTCATTTTCAACAGAACAATATTGAATTAATGAAGTTGCTCTACCATGGAGTGAGTCACTGGCAGATGTAAATGAAGGATTATGATAAATATCGTCCACAGCCGATGTTGAAAATAATGTTAGATTAGTTGGGGATGCGCCATTTTCTTCTTCAAAACTTGAAGTTCTGATAGTTCAGTTACACGTTTATATGGATTTGATAACACTAACTGAAAAAGTTTTTCTATTAATCCTTTCTTCCTCGTTTTTGAATGCAGTAACATTTCAATAAAAGCAGGCAGTGGTGTGTCTCTTGAACGCACGTGATTTATTTGAGATGATCGTCTAACAATGATGATGTTAAAGCTGTCTGTGTTTCTCGCACATCATGGGAATTCAACTAAATATTTGATCCTCTTGATATCATAGATACAAGATATAAAAGTCACGGTGTAATTGACTGTTTTAGAACACTTGGTGCAAATTCACCGTCGAAAATAAATCCCGATTCCGTCATGTCACGACGTACAATCTTACTTGCTTTAGCTAGAATTATCGCATCATAGTCGAAATCTTTAATGCGCACTATTTTAAGCGCACTTCCTACATCATTCTCAAAAGCAAGAAATTCATCTCGACCTTGCTCGTGTGCTTGCAAATTAGGAATGGTAACAAGAATTATATTCATTAAGTGGGTTGAGTGAATTCTCCAACAATTTTTATGACCAAGTTGTTTTAACTTTTCCCTATAAAGTTTTACTAAGTTGGATAGTTTCAAAACTGAATATACAGTCAATGCCAGCTTTTTTTCTTCAATGTAAGAAATTAATTCTGCTAAGGCAATATCTTTGTACTCACGATCTTTTTTAATAAGGCTTGATTCTGTTTCTCGGTCAGCTCGATTATATAGTGATACTAAACATTTATCATGGTAAAAGGCTTCTTGGATTATTAGACCACCAACACTATGTTTAGCTAATGAAACAGTTTCCTCCCGTTTAAAAGCACCCTCCCTTACTCTTTCATAAAGAATGAACGTGGTCACCTGATGTAAATTAGACTCATTACTACCACAAAAGAAACAACTGAAATTTTTAAACGGTGCTCCGCCAGAGCTATATCGAGTTTTGTTAGAAGATGAAGGAACTTCATTTCAATCGTTTTTCTTTTTCTACGTTGAATCACTCGTTGTAGTTTCATCGCACTGAACCTAATTACAAAGATAAGTAAGGTTGAAAAAATTTTTCTTAAATAATCTTAAATCCACAAATCATTTCACAAAAAATTCATATCTAAAAAAATATTTATATACAATGTAGTAAACTGAAGTCATGTAAAAAACAAAATGTATGTATATACGTGTGTGTATTACTATTGTTATCATGAACTGCCAAAAACATTAGAAATATCTCAATTGATTATCTAGCCTAGTTAGATAGACACTATTTTGAGAAAATCTACTCTCATATGTTAGTTATTTTTCAGTATTATTTAAAAATTGGTGTTTACCTACTTCTGCAAGATTAATACTATTTTGCTTTGTTTGGTAACAATGTGGGAGATATTCCTGTTCCACCATCAAGTAGATTGATATTTAGAAGAATTGCAACACATCTAAGTCTATTTAAATCTTTTGTAGGTTCATACAAAATGCCACATATCCGCTACTAACTTCTAGATCAAATATTTTGGATTTTTCTGCTGGACACTGGGGAGACTCTTTGGATGACTCTTGACATATGATACATTTTAAACAATTTATATTATCATCTGTCAATTTTTTTCTAAAATAAGTAAGAAAGATTAATAAAGCAAATCCATAACAAACCAAAAACACTGACATAAGAACCAATTCTCTGACTTTATTGATCGTATTGATCGTATTGATCGTATTGTGGTATTTTAGTTAGTTTGTATTTTGCAGACAGAATCATAACTTTTAACTTACGAGAATGGAAAATAACCCAAATTTTGACCAGTGATTAAAAAATTACAAGTTCTTGCTTATTGCAAAGTTTGATGATTATTTTGCCATTTTCCGCTATTTTATTGACCAGAAGACAAATTTTCGCTGTGGTTAGTAAAATTAACACAGCGATAAATTGAGTTTTTTAAGGTTTCTTGAAAAATACAATATTTTAGCCAAATATTAAGACTTAATTTAAAATATCTCTGTAGTTATTGCAAAAAAGTGTGATTTTGCATTATTTTCTGTCCTGCGCTATAAATTGTATAACAATGTCAGAATTTTCTGGGTCCATATCTAAAATGACTTATATTATGATAATGAAGATCAGTACAAATTTTCATACTTTTACCACAAAATGCACAATTTTCGAAAATTATTTCCTTTTTTCCCTCACTAAAATTTTAAGATTGATTTTCACTGTAATATAATTCCCGCCTTGTTCCGGTATTTGTTGAGCGTTTTGAAAATTTCATACATCAATAATTATTTAAATATTTCGTGTACATTTTAACGAAGATTTTATGCTAAAAAAGCGTATAAAAGGAATAGTAAAAAATAATAAATCGATAAAAAAAAAAAAAAAAAAGATGCAAAAAAAGGATTCAAATGAAAGCGATCCAATAATATCAGAGATTCTCCGTTAAAATATCGGTTAAATAGGCAGAAAGTATTATTTTCAAAAACATTGGATCATTGTTGAGAATTCAAAGAAAAAGCGTTATCTTTATGTGGATTCAGTTTTCAAAGCCATTAATGGTAATTATATTTTATTTGAGACCAGCATATATAAAATTTGTAAATTCACTTCACACTTTTCTCCTTCAAATGTTTGAAAGAAGAAAACAACTCTTTCAGACAGCATATACCTTGTCGTTAAAACAACATTCTGTGATATAAGAAAGAAAAGATAAAATCCAAGATATTCTTTAAGACTGGGACGAGCAAATTTATAGTGGAATAGCTTTCTAAAAAAGTTATAAAGGAAGAGCGAACAGAGAACGTTCGTAAGTCAAAAGAGTCTTTTAATGTACTTTGTGGCACGTTTAATGTACTTTGTGGCACGTTTAATGTAATTTGTGGCACGTTTAATGTACTTTGTGGCACGTTTAATGTACTTTGTGGCACGTTTAATGTACTTTGTGGCACGTTTATTCCATGCAATAAAAATAACTGTTCATCTTATTATTGTTATAACTCTCTTCTAAGCTCTTCTAATTTTTTCTGTAACATTCATTTGTTCTCAGAAAGAATAATTATCAAATGTGAGTTTGTACGTTTGCAGAAAAGACTAGGGCACATGTTAATAATTTACCTAATGTTATAAAAAAATCACTCTTTTCATAGCTGCTACAAAAAATACAGTTTTTTGAAGATGATGAAGGATTTCAATCAGGAACAAACACGAAAAACCTTCAATAAAAATGAAGCAGATGATAAAGAAACAAGAAATGTTTTTTAGAATATCTTTTAGAACGAGTTTATAATTAATTAATTCCGTTTATAAATGCTTGTATTGCTTGAATGCCGGAATAGATCATGTTTAGATCTATAACTTAACTGAAAAAATCACCTAAAATAATAATAATAAAAAAAATGTATTTTTCATTGAAAGCAGTTTCGTATGAATCACGTTTTCAACTGAAACCTTTTGTTGGCAGATTTACACACTTAGTATTCTACTGCTGGGATATTTAACCCTACATGACCCTAACACTAACCCTAACCTAAACATCCCACCATGCATTTATTCAATCCTTCATGACCTAACTATCCCACCATTGTAATACCGCAGCAAGGTTTTTTCTCATTGTTTCTTTTATGGAATTCTCCGCAAACTATTTCTTTAGAAAAAATTTAACTCAGAGATATTGACATTAACATTTACAAAATGCAAAAAAATATGCCATCTTTCAACAAATACAACTCACTTCTTGGCAAACTTAACATCTTTTTTTTTCAAGTAACAAGTGTGAAAAAGCTTGATCCATATTTACTAAATCTTATATCTTCCCCTTCCATTTCTCCAGAGCCTTGGCATGAAAATTTTCAATCAACTGAATCTGCTCTGTATGAGTTTTTCAATGTAATGATGTGAAATTTTACATGGGAAAAAAACCGTCAGATTTCTTTAACTATTATTTAGCTGGATAAATTACCTTTACACAAGACACACACTATTTTACTTTTTTTATATCCACCCCTTCTTTTAATGGGTTTTCCTTCTTTTCTTATTTTTCTGAATTCCATATAAGGCATGTTTTTCGATTATCGGGTAATATACCTGGTGAAGACCACTTGCTCGAGATTCAGGTTTTTATTATCGAATATTTTATTTTTTGTTAACCAGTCACGGTTCTGGGTGTAATCGTTGCTAAAAGTTTTTGACATTAGACTTATGTTCAATCTGTTTTCAAGGTTCCTTTCTAAATTTAAAATACAAAATACCATGTGGGAGAAAATGTACTACGGATTCTGAACATGAATAATGTAACCAGGTTGTGTCAGTAACTACAAAAGAAAACGAAGCAAAGAAATAAAGAGCTAAAAAAGTTTAAAAATTAAGACAAAGAAGGGTAGTTTCGTAGTGAATATAAGCTTAGGAACATCACATCACTGATGTTAAGGTGGTTTGTCAGTTGATGATCTAATGGAAAATTTCAAAAGTTATTTGCATTACCAATAAAAAACATTGTCCTGTTTAAAAAATAGAGGCCTAAGAAGAAGAAGAAGAAGAAGAAGAAGAAGAAGAAGAAGAAGAAGAAGAAGAAGAAGAAGAAGAGGCAATGAAAAAATTTATGAGAAACGAAATAAGTGAAAAAGGCATTTTCTTTATAAGAAATAATTTTTGAAAGAACTTTTGATGGGTGGGTTTATACGCTTATAAAAAAAAAGTCACGATGACTTGCGCATCATATTTATCGGTTACAAGTTACTACAGCACCTTTGAAATTACCAAAAAACATTTACCGCTGCCTTTGTGAGATTTTTTGTAGGACCAGTCATGATTAAACTGTCTGATTTATTACAGTTTATATAGTATCGAATTCTCTCACAAGAAATGTTTATCCAGCTTAACCCTTGTGATTGGGCTTGGTTGTGATTATGCTGAAAATAAAGCCAATGGATGTTTATAGTTATGACAATAAACCTCTAATTTTTCTTTTAATTGTGTACATAGCAACCATAAATAATAATCGAGCCAGCTATTTGCTTATGTTGGCTAAAAATCTCGGGTAATTATGATATATAAGATTTTTATAGGTAATTTATTAGTTGCCACCTGTTTCAAAATTTACCTGATTAAATGTGGAAGAATTTTTTGTCTGTTTCTCAGTCATAGCTGCAAAAAGAAAAAACTATCAAACTAATTACAAACATGTAAATAATCATTTTTAAAGATTACATGAGAAGACGTTGAGGTATTTTGGCGATTGAGAAAAGCTCGAACAAAGAAGTGCCAATCATCATTTTAATTTTTGTTGGTATCAAACCTTAAATATCAAAAATTTAAAAAAAATATAAAAATAAAAAATTGAATTGCTGTATGTTTTAATTTTCAGCAACTTCATCATTTTTTTTTGCTAAAGTTCAGGGTTTGTAGAATTTTTTTTTTGTTGTTTCCGTCCTCTTTTCTTTTTTCTGGTTTTCATTAGTCTAAGGCTAATTGGAGGGTTCCTATAATAAAATGTGCTCCTGGATTGGATAGTCGTTAGCGAAGCTCTATGAAAACATTTTTGGTAAAAAGTTCCATAAAGCGCTATCCATATTTAAATCTTCGCTACCTGTTTTACCTTTGTTTCTAGCTTACTTTCCATAATCTAATTTTAGAATATAGATTTAATTTACGTACGATATTTTTAATAATTATTGAATTACACGCTGACATATCATTTAATTCATCCTTTTTTTTCTAATATTTTGCCAAAGACTCACTTTTGCTAAGTTTCTACACATTTTTACTTGTTAAATTGTATTCCTCGATAAACTTCTCTAAAATGAATGTAACTCTTACAGTCGCGACCGCTTAATTTATCTATACAGCAGGCCTTAAAATTTGACAAAGATCACTCCAACATACATTTTGGTCGCTCAGATTCTATACTGCCAGTGTAACCACAATTATGGCAGTTCTTTAATTATTCAAAAGCTTGGGTTTTTCAAGACCCCCTATTAAATTACGCAATCTGTGGTACTTTTATACATACTTTAACATCTATAAGTTTTTATTGTCTGTCAAATTTACAGCGACCACTTCATATTTCAACGAAAGCGGAGTTGGCACAGTGGTAAGACGTTTGACTCTGGAGTGAAAGGTTACGAGTTCGACTTCCTCCTCTGGCGGAAATTTATTTCCATGTTATCTCTGAGTTTCTGAGCAAAACTCATTGCGTAATGCAACGCTAGCTCAAATTGGTCGGGTTAAAACTTTTTAAAGAATTTTTTCGTTGAATATCATTTCGGATGTTTTATCAACATAATTTTTCGTTGTATGTGAATCCGTGTGTTTTACCAACATAATTTGTCGTTAAATGTGAATGGGTATATTTTATTAACTTAACTTGTCGTTGAATGTGAATCCGTATGTTTTATTACAGGAAATCTCTAAATTTCTGTTAACCCAAGAATAGCTAATCTGTTTTTCTTTGTTTCTAGACTCCAAAAATTATCTTTAAGTAGATGTTTAACCTTAGGGGCGTGCGTTTTACTCTTTATACTGCTTAACCGTTAATGCAATTGCGCCAAATATTTTTGAGCTTCCAAAAATCTTATACGATGAATTCCAAAAAAAAATTTGTTTATATCAAAGTTGCTCTCATGTCACCAAGATCAAACCTCATCGTAACTTCTCACGTGCAACTACAATGTGGCACTTTTTACAATTTAACATTTGTATATTTTAACATGTAAAAAGGGCTTTCTTCTTCACTGTTTAGGAATTTTTATAAATAACGCTGATATATTTGTGAAAATTTCGTTTTTCAAACCCTTTTAGCGGCCTTTATCAATGTGGAAAGTTATAGACTTGTCTAATGTCTAAATAATAGCATTTTGCAATTTTGCGAAATTTTTACATATTTTATCATTAGTAAGATTTTTAAAAACGCTTACTTATAGGTTGTATTTGGCTTGGCGTTAGTGCAAGAAAATTCTGGATAATGGGTAAAAAAGCACTTTTTGATGTAAGGGTTTTCGACTCAAACGTTACACGGTAGTGTAGACAGAGTCTTCAACAATGCTACTCAAACAACGAGAAAAAAAATGCGTACAGCGAAAGAGTTTTAAACACGGAACATGCTAGATTTATGCCATCAGTTTTCAAGATACATGGCGGTACGGGAAGAGAATGCAGGATTTTTATTTCAAGACTGGCAGAAATGTATTCTTAGAAATTCAAAAGAATTCACCGCTATCGACTACAAAGCCTTGTGTAAGAACAAAGTTTTGTTTTGCTCTTTTAAAAACTTGTTTACTTACTTTATCTAAAAGGCTTACTTTCAATAAGAAGCGAGTATTCAAAAGAAGCAAACATTGAACACTCAAACAGCAAGCATCAACGAAAAGAAATACATTTGTTAAAATTTATTTATACATTAAAACTAATATTTATTTATACATCTAAACTCATGTACACAAAAGAGCGTAACGGTATCGCACCGGCTAACTAAGTTGTGCACACACTTCACTAAGTAGTGCATACACTTCACTAAGTTGTGCACACACTTCACTAAGTTGTGCACACACTTCACTAAGTTGTGCACACACTTCACTAAGTAGTGCACACACTTCACTAAGTTGTGGACATACTTGACTTAGTTACGGACATACTTTACTAAGTTTTGTACACACTTCACTAAGTTTTGCACACAATTAACTAGTTTGTGTACACATTTTACTAAGT
>JAUZNK010002643.1:0-27650 GCA_035046665.1 Euphysa ruthae | reverse complement strand
GTAAATGTTTATATTAATTTTTTTAACCATTTTGTATTTTTTATGATTATGATCTTATGTATTTTACACAAATTGTGGCAGAAGAAAGATTAGATTATAAAAAAAAAAAAAAAAAAAAAAAAGTCCCTTTGTCTGTAAAATTAGGGGAACTAGGAATATTTCTGATATTTCTAAAAAATCAGGGAAAACTCAGGGAATTTTTTACTTGTTGCTAGTTTTCTATTAACTGACTGTCCAAAGCAAGACGTTAAACTGCAGGATAAAAAAATTTTATAAAACAAGAAAAGCAGGAAAAATGGCATTGTTTTACTTTTTTTATATTTACATTTTTAAAATTTGATCTCTTTGTGGAAGACAGAGAGTTAAACAGGTTTTTTAGTTATATATGTCAGTACTATTTCTTTATCTGTAGAAATATGTAGGATTAGCTTTATAAATTAATTAATTAATTAAGTTAATTAAGCTTTTTAACATATATGAACAATTTTTAAAAAGCAGCTGCTTCACTTATTAATTGATTTACTGAACAAAAAGAGGTGATACTGATGGTACTGGTGCACCAGTTTTACTAGATGACCCATCAAATTTCTAAAATTTATCTTTGCAATCAGGGAAGTAGAGGGTGTAAGCAAGTAGACACTCCGGTTAGAGGTAGAATTTCAAAACAGGTTAAAAAAACTATAGATGTATTATTTAGATGATGATCAACACATTTTTTTGTTCTTGAAAAACTTTTGGGAAAAGGTGTAAAATTGCTGCTCCAATCAGGAAAAACAATTTTTTTGTTTTTAAATGAAAACTCAGGCAAAATATTTTGATTTATTCTGTCTGAACCCTGGTAGGATAGGTAGGATTGAATGTATTGAATAGAATATTTGATGTAAGCTTATATTAGAACAGAAAAATTCATCAATTCTCTGTTTTTTAAAATTTTTTTACTAGTTTTATTCAAAAGTTTATAAAATTCACATCAATATCTGTTGAAAAACTTTGAAATGGAGAGAATAATGATTGAATGTAATAATAGCAATGCATTAGATTTAAGTTTGAAAACTTTATTAAATTTTTTAAAAGAAGTTTTAATAAAAAAATTTTAAATAAATTGTTCTTTATGTCTACACACAAGATACACAGCTTCATACAACGGATATACAATATAAAAGTTTAATATTTCAAAGTGAAAAGATCTTTACAACTAGCAATAAATCCTTTCCTACAGGATTACTTTTATGACATTTAAGTTATAAACACATATAGTTGTGGTTCATGTTACCTCTATGTCATTTGTATCAAAATTTCTTGAAGTTTATATATTTTAATTTTTTTGGATTTTATTTACTTAACATTGCTGGAATTAAAATATAATATAGCACTTGGAGCTATTTTTGTCAAATCTTATTTTAGGTTTTCATAGAAAAAATCATTTATTATACTTTAAAATTAAATTTTTGAAATATTTTCTTAACAGCAACATTTTTTTTTTTACTAATAGAATGTAATAAAATACAACAAAGTCAAAACCTGAAGAAAAAAATCCAAATTTTCAGAATCATTAATCAATTTCAAGAATTTTCTGAATCATCAATTAATCCTGCTATAAATGAAAATATAAAAAGGTTTGTTATTATTATATATGAATATTTTATCAAAATAAACATTTCAATACTTGTTAGCTATCATTGTGTGCCCTGCTAAATAATAAATCAAAACCCAGTAAATTAGGTTAGTTAAAATTAAACTGAATAATATGGTAAAAATGATTTTTTTGTGTGTTCAGTTTTAAAAAAATATATAGTTTTTGATTATAGCTTTTGATTAGATTTTGTATAATTTACATAATGAATATCTTTTGCATTTCTTGCATATTGTAACTTTGTAAATACACTATAATAAACTAAAATAAAAATAAATGAATAAATATTAGAAAAATAAATATAAAAATGAAAATAAAATTAAAATAATTTTGTCGGGATGATATCTAGTGGTTTTTATAAACCTCAATTTTTGAGACTCTGAGAAGAGAAAATATATTTCAAAACTATTACCTTGACCTAATAATTATAATTTATTAATTAATTATAATTATAGTTAATAAATATGCATTCTAAAAATCAAAAATTTCACACCAAATCTTAAAAAGGGCAAAATTCTGCGCTAAAACCAAATCAAACTAAATTCGTAAATTCTAATCATCCTTTCAATAAAATTGATCTCACAAGTTCAATCGAAATGAAGTTGTATAAATAAATTAATACATTGCAGCATGTTTTACAGCAAAGTGAACATAGCTAGAAACTAATGTATTACTAAAACTACCCTTGTTACCAACAAAAAGCGAAACCCCAAAAGAAAATCTAAAAATGAACCTAATTTTTTTTTAAACGTGATTTAAAAACATTTTCTAGGTACATATAAGCTCAGAAAAATCTTGTAACAAAAATAATGTAAAAGTTGGGTTTAGTTTTTAAAATCCGTCATAGGTGCTTGAAACAAGAAGGTTCTTAAAATTGACTTCAGGACAAATTAATATCCAAGACAAAAAACTGCTTCAACAAAAAATTTATGCCTATTAATTAATTATTAATTAATCACTGCCTGAAATAATTTATGAAAAAATAAATAAAATAATAGCTAAAACCCTAAAACGAAAATTTCAATTTCAAAGAACATTTGTGCATTAGGTTTATTGACTTTTTTTAAAAAAACTACAGATAAGAAATATGCGTCATTTTAAAAATTACAATTTTTATTGCTAAATAATCTGTCTTTAAATAAACTTCCTTTGCATTTTGTTTGTCTCAGCTTTGCAATAATTGTTTTTAAAATAACTATGCATTTCCATTATTTACAATAGAAACTCACTGTTTGCTGTTTTACTAAGCCTGTTATGAATTTCAAATAAAATATGCATACTATAATAACTACATACTGTATGTACTATTTATCTTGCAATGGATCCTGTGAAGCTCTACCTCCCTTCTCATATATCTTGTATGAGCAACTAGTGGATTTTAGATAGTGATAGTTATCGCTCAATAATATCAGATTTTATTGACATATTTGCAATTTTTAAGAATTTTACTTGGATTTTGTTAAATGTAATTATTTGCGTTTTATTTTGATCAGGATTATGCAAGTATTTTAATAATTTCTTGCATATGTCCTCATTTCTGACTAATATCTGTTATTAGACAAACAATCAACCCAAAACAGTTTTTTTTTTTTTTTGACTTTTACATGTATGTGACGATTAACAGACAAGTAAATTGAGTCAATCTGAGGTAATTCAAATAAATGGCGGACCATCAGTCTGTACTTTATTGCGTTATTATTACTTTTATTTAATCATGGTTTCAGCCTTTTTTCTTTGTTTTTTTTTTAAATTTTTTTTATGGTATTCTACATGCCTGTCTATAAAATTTTAGTCTAAAAAAATATTATTTTTAGATTTATGATTGTCTATTCCTTAAAAAGATTCGGTTTTTTTATTAGTGATGCCTTACTATTTTCGTTTTGTATTTATATAAATAAATAGATTATGACATTTTTTTTTCCCTTTCAGACAAAATTTTTATTTGCCTTTTTTTTCTCATTCCCTTTCAAGTTTTGAAATTTTTTTCAACTATAAATTACTTTCCTTTAGGATTACTATGATGTGAATTCGACAGAAAAAGCACCACCCTGGTCAAGTCGATTGGAAAATATCATAAAATATGCCATTCATCCCGATTTAATACATATAGATATATTTAATGGAGATTTCTATATTTCTATAACAAATACACTTCCTAAGACACTTCAGTTAAATTACCTACATGGTAAAGAATTAAAAAGTAAAATTTTATCAAACACAGATTGTATATTAATGGTATCTGAAAAGTGGATAGATTTGTTAAAAGTGGGACTACACGATCACAGTGCTATTTTAAATTGTATAATTTGGAACGAGCAACAGTTCAGAAAAATTACTTGGGGAAAGTTATTGAATACCAAAGATATGAATGAAATGAATGAAGCAGGTAAAATTATACATTCATTGTTAGTTCATAATGAGGCATAATTTGTCAGACAAAACAAAAATATATTTAGTTCAGAGAATTTCAGATGATAATGTTGCATTAAATGTAAAAAAAAAAAAAAAAAAAAAAAACTTAAAATTTACTTCAACAAAAATTATTAAAGCAACTATTTTATAATTTAATAAATAATATCATTGTTTTAAGGTTTAGAATGTCAATAAAAAAACAAAACAATTGATTGATTGATTGATTGTTGGAAAGCTTAATGATTATCAATTGATATGAAGAAGGTGTGCAGTTAAACCTCTATTTGTAATGTTCTTGTTGCCTGGTATTTTCCTTTTGAATAATTGTTCAGCTACTGTCTATCACTAATATTTATGTTCATATTGACTTTTGTCTAATGTACTAAATAGGATAAGGTTAGTTCTATACAATTAGTTCTCCTTTAAGAATAATACAAAGCAATTACATTCCTTCTCTTATTCAGCAAGCTTTCCAGTTTTTCAGTGGATTAAACCATTTAGAACAATCAAAGATTTAGGGAGTTGGGTGTCCTCAACTCTGTGCAGAAGAATAGACACAGATACTTAGATAGAGGGTTTTTTATATTGTTTGTCGCGTGCCTTAGTATTTATTAAGTACGAAAAAATATGATTTAGATTTTTTATCAATATTTTTAAAATTCTTCAGGCCAATTGAATATTGTAGCAGATATCAAAAATATCAAAAAAAAAAAAAAAAACATTGCAAAAAAATAATAACTAGCCATAATTATTTGAGTCCTTAAGTCAGGACTAGCTTATCATTTAGTCATCTATTTAAGTAACCAATAATGAAAGAAATTCATGCATAAACAGTCCTTCTAGGAGAGACGCTTGACCAGGTTCAAAATATCAAATTTATCACCCCCTTCCTTTTTATACTAGTGGTTATGTAAGGCGATCTTTTGCATCAAATTTGCTTGTTACGGTTATGACGCGAATATAAATAGAAAGGAGGGGCATATATAAGGATCAAATATAATTACATTTATTATAATGTTTTTAATAAAGAAAAAAATCTGTTCTGATTTTTCGTCAATCTAAAAGTTATTCTTTAAGTAAAATAAGCACACTTTTATCCTACCCCTATTGTGCAGTAAATGACTATATGCAAGATTATAAAAACTTATTTATAATCAACAGATTAAAATTTAAAGAATTATCCAATATTAAAATTTAATTTTTGAGGATTTCAAAGTACATATTATAGGCACGTGGCCTCTTATTTATATATGTAGTGAGGTGTGTGCCTTATCACGAACCTAGTAATTTTTAGGGACATGTGAAAATTGATTTACTGTGGGCTTTAAAAGATGATATTAATATTTACACATACACAGACAATCAGCATCTCCCTCACATGGAAGATTGGGAATTAACCTAGTGACTCTGAGAATGTTCCCAAAAAAAATAATATTACAATTGTCGATTAGCAATCAGATATTTTATACAAGTAATGAAATATTATATTCAGCCATATAAATCTAAAAAGGTTTCCTATTAAATGTAATTGTCAAAATATGTTGGTCAAGTGAAGTATAAAAGATATGTATACAGAATAAAATGCTCCCTCCCACATACCATAAATGAAATGAGTACAAAATAAGGATTAAACTTGAAATTTTCCTCAAACTTCCTCAGAATCATGATCAGTTATTTAAATTTAAAACCTTTAAAGCAATTTTAAAGTATTAATAAAATTAAAATTGACCTCAGTTATCTTGAATAACAACTTACTAATCCACGTTACAATAGAAATGTCACATGATTTAATACATAATGTAAAATAATACTTGGTTCAAAACAACCTTTTCAACTATTTCCATTATAAGTAATTGTCGTTAAAAAGTCTTATTAAAAAAAAACCTTAAACCCTACATTAAAACTTATTGAAATACAAAAATTTAGAATCTTGCGAGGTAAAAGTGAAACTCTCTTATTATAAGGTTTTAAAAAGAATATAGATCATTCAGGCCTTTAATCGCAATATAATACTTAAAATTTATAAGCGCTTATTTTGTCTTTGACTTAATTTGTTTCTTAGCAACTACGAAGTTTGCTTCAGTTTAACCTAAATCATTAATCATTCATGACCTACGTTAAAACCACAAACTTCAATATAATCCCTTTGTTATTTTTATATAATATCGAACTCGCATATATCGGTGTCAGAGAGTCATAACCGCTTGGTCAGACAACCATTATCAATTATTTACAATCTCTACTTAATAATCATATATAAAAATTTAAAAAAATTATAATAAGTATAAGATTATAGTAAAATAATAATCATTTTGAAAATAAAAAAAATTAACCCGATATTTTGATTTCTAAACATTTTGATTCTCAGAAGGTGTGTCACAAATTTAATGTGTTTGCTAAGTGGTATTAATAGCAATTTAAAATGTGATGTCATTTATGATAGCAAATGTGAGATTTTTAAAAATAAAAACATCTTAATTTAAAAAAGATTAAACTATATAAGGCGCTATTACACTGCAAATATATACAGAATGAACATGTTAGTGTGTGGAAGATGAATAGTTTTGATCTATTTTATCATTATTTTTAAAAAAAAAATTTACGAAACGACTTTTTATCAGACCACCAAACATTAACATTTTACAAAAAAAAAAAAAAAAAAAAACGAAAACAGAAAAGTAAGTGCATAAAAATTTCAAACAAGGATTTGCAATAAGTGTGCTCCATAGTTATTCTTACTGTAGCTACAGCCGCCATAACAAAACATTTTTGGGTAAATACCAACTATACGTTGGTGGTAGTGAAAACGACATTTCAAGTACAAATTAAATAGGGAAAAAAAAAAAAATTTCTCTACTAAAAACCTTGCATTTTATAAACTTAACTCAAATCAGACCAACAAAAAGGTGTATACGTTTTAAAATTTGAAAACTCATGTCAGCACAAAATGTTGAGCGTTTGTCTGTATCCTTTGATGTCGGCTGAAAATGTTTCAATATATTCAATTGGAAGCGAAATTAATAAAATGTTTGGCACATTGAAATTGAACAAAAGTTTATTTTACACGGTAGAATATTACATAGAACAGCATAACTTCTGTATACGTTTGTAACATATGTTATCGCGTAAAAGCACCTTTTAACCTCCACGCCTTATAAAGTTGTTTATTTTTAGTTTCAGTTGATCTTTTAAGTAGGTTTTTAAACACCTGGACTGTTTATAAACATATTTGCTCTTGACCTTAGGTTTATTTCAAATTATCTTTTTGTTCTATTGTCTTTCTTTCCAAAGGCTATATTTTATTTAAAATTATGGATCATTTCTAGGAAGTATGGTTTACTCTCAGCCACAGGTTTATTTAAAACTTATTGTTGCTGTATTGTTTATCTTTCCATCGTCTATACTATTTAAAATTACTGCTCATTTCTCAGAAGTATGTTTACACAGTGCAGAAGAATGTAATAATTACTTTACAGCTAATGTGTCTTCATTATCTGAAAAAAATGTGTGCATACTATTTTTTTGACTTTTAATTTGTTTTATTTGCTCATAAAATGGTTTTATGAAATTTACAAACAAATTGTTTTCCAAAATTGTTTTTAATCGTTTTTTGAGAAACTTTGACGAAATTATGCAACAGAAAAGCATGTTACCATTTATTCATTTTTTGCGTGTTGTTCATAGAATGATGACGTTCAGCGACAATCTCCGTGTATGTAATTGTAAAAATTTCTCTGCGCGGCCCAATCATGGTGGGCTGGGCTGGGCTGGGAAGGGATTGGAAAATGAAAGGAGGAAAGACTAAGGGGTAATGAGGAAGGAACGGGGCGGATTGGGAAAGAAAGGGGTGAGGGAGGAGGGCACACAGTCCACGCAATGTCCTCTACGCGGGCTTAATACAGCCCACCTATGCATTTATTCATGACAAGACCTGTTCATTACATTACTAATTTCTTAATGTATGAGAGAATTTTTATTTTTATAATTAGGCTAGTTAAAATGTTTTTTGTTTTTTTTTCACAACAGTATTTTTTTAGTATTCCGTTCATGCCATTAATTTACTTAGTTAAACACTTTTACAAAAATCATAACTGTGACTGTCAAGTTGCAAGAAACCTAAAATTACAAGAAGAGTTCTTTTTTAGTTGACGTGTTTTCATTCAAAACTCCTTCAGAAAATGAATATGTTGAGAAACCGTTACTTGCATTAGAAGTCAACTTTGAATTGTTGCATAGTCAAGTTGTTTATCTGCCAGGTAGTCGAGATAAACGAGGTGGTCTAGTAATTTTCATTGATACAAATAAAGAGTACTGGGACACAGATATCATGGACAGTGATGAAGTTGCAAAGCTATTAATGTACTTCTATAAAATTCCAAGGTATCCTTTATCTTTATTTAAGGAAGATTAAACTCTCGTAGGAGCACTTAGATTTACCCACTAAAATTCAATTTTTTATTTTACAATTATTTAAAGATTTTAACTTCTTAAAATTTTCCAGTCATATTCATACAATTAGAATCAACTTTTAAACTTTTAAAGGAATACCTCACCCTAGAACTAAATCAGATACATATCAATTTTTTTTAGATCAAAGAGAGCTATTTTTTTACTTCAATAAAACAAAAAATATTTGAAATCGATAACCCAAAAATGCTTATATTCTATTGAAAAGCTAGAATAAAAGCACATACAAAAGTATTCTAAGAAGTAACAAAAATTTTTAATGATCTGTGTCAGACAATGCTTTATATTTTGGTAGATTAAATTTCTGCTGAATGAAATGACCAGCCATTTTTTTAGTTGAAATTTACTTGAATACATTTAGGTATACTCAGCTAGATTTTATCACAATAAAATACATAGCTCTGCTACCTGTCCGATGCCCATGTAGTAAATTCAATTTTGCTTTATACCCAACAGAATTAACTCATTAGTCCTTGGATTTTATTTTAAAAAGGTATGAATTGTTTTAAAAAAAATTAGTTGACCACTCACCTACGGTTACCTTTTTCAATTTGGTTACTTTATTTTAATCACACTTTGTTGCTAAGAAGCATTGGTTAATAATGTTTTTTCATATTTTTAGTGAAGGCATTCAAAAGAAAGGATGTTCATTAGTAATTGATGCACGTAATTCTAAACAGACTAAATCTATTCTTGAATGTATTGGAAGAGCAATTGTTCTTTTTCAGGTAAAATTTGTTATATTGAAATTCTTCAGTTAATCCTCCACTTTCTACTCACACCCACTATTATTACACCCAATGTTTATTAACTTTGAAAAGTAAATTTATTTCGTCCAGTTTGATAACTCCTCAAAAAAAAAATGTGTTTGTTGAACAAAAATTTATGAAAAAGTTGCTGAAGTAAGTGTGACCCAATTAAAACTCATTAGAACATTTGAGGGTTTGCATAATTTTGAAATTCAGTCATGAAGTGCTATCGAATATTATTTATAATATTATTAAAATCAATTATCGCTTAATTCTGTGATTATTCCTGTTCTTTCCCTACCCTCACTTACTCATTTTTCCCTTTTGATATATTTACTAGTTGTAGTAGTTGTATTTAGTAGTTTGATTTTCATTGAATTCTATAAGTTAATCCATTAGGCATTCTCAACCACTATGCCAATTCTTCTGCACAAATAAATCTTTAATAATTCATTATAAAAATTTCGTATTTTTAGGCTCAAATACCAAAAGCTGTTCACATTGCATATGTTTTATTTCGAAAAGATTCCTTGATGCTTTTGTTTACTACATCAAAAGTAAAAGAAAGTCTAAATTTTAACGTAAGGTGATTTTTCACTAAAGCATAACTTTTATGGTGGCATCCTTCTTAAGTGATGTAAAAATTTTTAATTTCGGCTATGGGTCACATTATTAAAATTTAGCTTAAGGGTGGATCTCAGGTAAAACATTCTGGCTGAAAATCATAATTTAGGAATAAACCGATTACCAGAAGGGATTGTAAAATTCTGAAATGTAATCTTAGCCTTGTAACTTGTTTTAACTGTATAACTATAAAATAACTAATTAAGATCAACTCATAATGACAATGTCTAGCAAATTATATAAGTGAAATTTATTTCAAGCTAAAAGCAGATTTTGCCAAAATACCTCTTTCCTGCCAAATAGTTTATCCCGCTATTATTGGAGTAAGTATGTTTTAATCATTCAACCTTTTTGTTGGGTTCTATTTCTAATAAATAACAGGTACTTCTAGACAGCTGAACAATTTCTGTTTATAGTCAAGAAATTTTTGCTCTGACAAATTTCTGTTTTTGAATGACTAATTGATTCTTATAAAATTCACTAAAGCTAAAAACTCAAAAAAAGATTTTGTTGATTCCAAGGAAATCTTAATATTATTATAAATAATAAATATTATAATTTGAAATGAAGCTTTAAAAGTGATAAAGGACATCTCTCTTTCAGCAGTTAGATCTACTATGGATTGTTTATTGTTTGAACTGATATAAATAACATATATATTAGTTGAGTAGGTGATAAACAAGTTTATTAATGTTTTATCTCTGCTAATTTGATCCTAAAGAAAGTGTTAGTTAATAATTAGCAATTTAATATAAAAGACCTTTTCTGTGTTTCTTTCTTCTATTTTGTTTTGACAGCAAATTAGGAAATTTTTGTGCACATGACTTGCTGTAAGGAAATGCTATCCAAAAATGGCCGTGATTATGATTTATTGTCATAATTTAACTTAAATACAAACTTTCATTGTGTTGCAGTATACATGAATGTGATAGACAGTGATATTAATATCATGACAGTGACATTACTACATCTATTGGTTTACTGGTTGTCATTATTTTATGGAGATAAATTAAGAGTTTCGTGTACCATGTTGTTTTTGTCTGCATTAATTAACTTTTCTTAGCAGGGTTTTCTCTAAATCCACATTAAATCAAATATTAACATGTTTAACACTGTTTCTTTTGTAGCGATTATAAATTAATCCTACAGTAACTAGAAAAATAACTTTTTTTATGCATAGATATAAAAATATATAAGTAAATGCAGGAACTGCTTTTTTATAGCTTATTTTACCTTTAAAAACTTTGTAATAATTTTCCTTGAATTAAGAAAAGTTAATAAATTGCGCAAACAAGTAGAAATAAATCTAACGATAAAAAATTATTCAGGCTATTATATTTCTATTGCTTCTAAAAATTCAAAAAGAGGTTCACTGCACAAATTAAAGAAAAAAAAAAAAAAACATTTTTGGCAAAACATTTAATCAGAATTTATCAGATGTGAAAACTTTAACCATTAACATTTAAAGAATGCTGATAGAATGCTGATTTTCAAAACTTAGCAAAAAATTGTTCTGGGACGCATCTAGGTACGACTTCATAGCGGTGAACTGCCCAAATAAATGTCCCCAAAAAAATAAAACGCCAAAAAAACTTGTAATAAAACTTTTTTTGAAGACTTTTGTAACTTTACAAATAATTAAAGCCAAAAGAACAAACCGAAAAATGCTGTAGTACAGTGTTTATCCTTTATTTTGGAAATGATTTAACTAACAAAAATTACAGCTATTCAAAAAAACTCCTTCTGACGATAGTCGGCTCTAAATGTTTTTTGTGAAAAAATATTAAAGTAAGGTTTTATTTGACTCAAGACTTAATGCTATTCTGAATTTTATTAAACTGGGTGCACACTTTACCCAGTTTTTAATAATAATAACAATAATATTAATATAAGACATGCGATGGTGTGCAGTCCCTCATCTTCAAAGATAACAGTATTATTCAAATATTTTATTTTAAAAAATTTATTTATTAAATAAAGCGTTGTGTAACAAATTCAACACTAGAATTATTTCATTTATAAATATTAACTGGTGGGTTTTTTTCAATTTAAAATATTTTTAGTATTTAAATAAAAATATAGTGTTTCACGATAGTTTGTAAATTAACAGACTGGTTTTTTAGAATGCATTAGACGAAACACTTTCGAGACTTTTTTTTTTGAAGAAAATTATTCCTATATTATTCTATCCTTCTCTTTTTGAATGATGAAAAATTGCGATAAATGATTATGTTTGACTGACACGGGTAATGTTTTACTATATGGTTTATTTGGTTCAATACTTCTATTGTGTGAAAATAGTATATTTTTTTTTTTTCAAATAAACAAAACTTTTCCAGAGATCATTTTAATATATAAAAATGGTCGTTTATGCTTTGTATAGAGAATTGTTACACAAGTAATTCTTGTATGTTTTTTTAAGGTATTTTTTATTCAGTGAGATTTTTTTATCTAGGATTAATATTGCATTTTTATGAATACGTTATTTCGCACAAATACATGTGGTTTAAATATCATTTGACCTTTGATACTCTTTAAATATACGTAAACAATCAACTAAATATACTTGTGTCAATATCCCTTTATTTTAGTTTGGCTGTGCGGCCATGTATGGTTTCAGATGGTAAATGTGAGAAAATAAACTTTTGGACTTCAGGCATAATATGTAACTGCCATAATTCTAGGATGGAATTGATAGTAGTATTTTATTTCTCACAGAAATTGTAATTTTTTAGTTGACGTTATATAAGGCAGCCTAAGAGGCTCTCATCTAAAAGTTATTTATTTTTTTATGAAGAAATCATACATTAGTATTTAGAATTCTTTGTGCGTTCTTGATAAAAAATGACATAACTTACGTTACATAATATATTTTGAGTAATCACTGAGAATTCAGAGCTCATTTGAAAAATAATATTAGAAAATATATATATATTTTTTTTAGAAAATAATCACACTCATTTTAACTCACCTCAGGCCTCTGAGCATAGGAATTTAATTTTATTTCACTATAGGAGGTATTAATATTCCTGTATTGATTGCCATTTTGTTTGTTTTGAGTTGTAATACATATAACATACCTCTGTATAAACCAAATTACAGACAATATGATTAAATGTCATGAATAAACTTTTCGATTGGTTACCAATTTTTTGTTTTGCTCCAGCACCAAAATATGTCATGAAATGGTTGTTAGGTGTCTTCAAGCTCATTGAGTATACATAATTATCTTACAGTCACCCTGAAATTTAAACAAATGTTGCAATTACTTTGTTGTTATTAGAGTGAATAATTTATTTATTAAATGCCTGTTTTGTTTTCAGTTCAAATTTATCACATCAGTAGAAAAGTTGAGCCGTGAAATTGCCATTAGTGATTTACCTACTGCCTTTGGTGGTGAGCTGGACTACGACCACGCCAAGTGGATCAGATTTAGAACGGTATATTTTTTTATGTTTTAGTTTTAGATGTTATTTTAACAGCAGAAAGATTGTGGAACTTATATTTGTTATCACATCTATTTTTATCTCCTGATAATATTGCTAGTGGATTTTTGATGTATTAATGATAAGGGGTGGAATATTTAGGAGGATGGGGGGAATAGTTAGGATGAGGTGTGGAATATTTAGGACAAGGGATGGAATAGAGGTGAAATCATGATACGGGAGTTTTGTTGCCGGTTAGATATCAATAAGCGGTGTTTCTATTTATATTTTCGTCTCCCTTTTCTTTTCTTTTTTCCCTTGCAGTAACTGGTATATTCACCAAGTAGTTTTCATGGAGCTTTGGTGCTATGTTGCCGAAGTATAAAATTAAAAATCTCCAAACTTGTGAATATTTTTTTGATCTTTTTCAGTTTTTCATTAAATTGTCATAACAAATTGTGATGTTATGGAAGTTTTGATATTTTTGGTCATTGTTCAGTGAACTAAAAACTAGAACCTTGGCAACTCTGTTGATAGGGGTGAAGAAGATCAGTTGGTACAACTAATAAGTTAACGTTGATGTATCATTTGGTCTTGTTTTCTGATTATTCTTTTCAAGAAAGCATTGTATCATATGAACATAGACACAAGGCAAGATCATCCTGACCCCTTCATGACCTTACGTGTTTAAGTAGCCATAATATCACAGTAACAATCTGTTACTAATTCCTGCAGGAACCAATCACCACACTAAAGTGCAGATCCTATATAACTATTTCTTCACTGTGGCAGGGGCAGACCCATGCAGGAATGGCATGTAGCAATCAGCAGACGAGAGAGAAGCTTGTGTTTGTTCCTGCAGCATTACAGTATTTTTAAATCAGCAACTAAATGTAAATTTAAAATATAAGTTGTATTGAATTTTGGAAATTAAAGAAAATTTTGAAGAAATTGTACTAAATTGATACATGAGATCACAAGAAAGCAAATTACAAATAATGTTCGTATGAAATATAATAATCTTAATATATCTTTAATTTATAGATTTTTGTAATTGTTTCTCTAGTTAATAAAACAAATTAGGTTTTCCATTTCTAACTTAAGGTTGTCGTCTTAACCATTTTTTGTCAAACTGCTTCTTAGACCATATACCATAGTGAATTTGATTCGAAAGAAAATAGTTATAAAAAAAAAACTTTTTTGAATATGTTCTCTTTTTAATTTTGAAAAATCATAAATCATTAGTCGCGGTATTTCTAGCAAAATGATTTGTAGATTTCCATGACTTTAGAAGTGATTACAGAATAACTGATGGTATCACTGTTGTGCCTGTATGGACAACATTCATAGAAGCGATAAGAAATTTTGAGGCCAGTTATTAGAAGCATAGAAGTTATTACTGCATTTAGATCCAATTCTTTCCAGTATGATGTAATAGAATACCATCAACCTTTTCTATGGGCTCAGAGAGAAGAGAATTCAAAAACTGTGATTGAATGTTTGTTAGTGTTTTACTCTGTAGATGGAGAACCATTTAACTACAACCATAAATAGTCAGTCTGTCAGTTATAGGCATGGTAGGTTCTTTCATCCTCTTCATAAATACTATTCTCATGTACTAATCTGGAAATAAGGCTCAAGGTATTGCCTTTAAAATGGACAAAGATTTGTTGATGTAATATCTGATATCATGCAACAGTATGTTCTTTCACAGACAACAAGATTGGGTAAATTATCTTCAGAATCAGTTAGAGGTTAATGCTGTGTGTTTCTATTCCAGATCAATAAAAGACTTGGGCAACAATTGGTGATTTCATCTTGTCGAAGCAGGGCAGTTTTTCTTAAAATTTGTTGAAGCATAAAAGTTTTTAGTAAAGGTCTAGCTGGTTGTTTTTGAACCTTGATTGTTACCAGAATTGTTAGTTTAACAATATATATATTTTTTTTTTTTTTTTGGTTCTCCCTTTGCTTGATTCCCGGCTTATTCTAGTAAATTTTAGTTTTGAGCTGGCAGATTCTCTTTTTTTTTGGTATTATTATTTTTGCAGGTGGTGGTTTTTAAGTTATTCCTTAAAGGATAGCTACTACTACAACCTAGAGAACACGTAAAGCTATTTCATCAAATTGAAAAGCATTGTTTATTATTTTTTTATTTATCTGAGACCAACTTGTTAGAGTACATTGGGATTAAATTTGAGCTTCAGTTCGATTTTTTCACAAAATAATTATTATTCTAAGAGCATATAAAAATTATTTGTTTTACATTCTGATAATATTTATAACTAATTTTTTTATTTTGATTTATTTTAAATATAGTAAGGAAATGAAAATTATGTTATATATATATACTTTGTGTTTGTTAAAGGATTCTTTTAAATTCTACAATCCTTTGATCTAAACATCTCTTAAAATTAGGTGTTGTTTTTGCTAAAGAAAAACACTTTTCACTTCATGTGTGTACTTTTAACTGAGTTTTAAGATGAAACAATACTATGCAAAAGTAACTGTTATATTTACAGTTATAATGAGATGAAAATGGTATCAAAGCACTTCCTGATTATTTCCCAACACTTCCTGCTTCTATTTTTACGCCTTAGAATACAAATAAGACAGTTTTATATTTTTATTACTTTGTTAGTCAAAATATCAAAATCAAACTTCCTGTGTCATATTGGTTTGTATAAACTTTTTTTCTGAAAGTGATAATGTTTGACATGTTTTGTATGAATCCTTAATAAATCTCTTAAATATTAATTTAAAATAATAATAAATAAATATTCGTTAAAAATAATAAATACATAAATATTGATTAAATTAGATAATAAAACTTAATATATTTTTCTTCTAGTTTTCATAGAAACTTATTATTATTATTAGTATCCAATGTTCTTTAATGAAATACTTTTAGTGTTTAAATGTTGAATAATAATTTATGTAAAAGAAACGTATAGAACTTATTGAATAAGTATAATATTCTTCATGAAATGGTTTTTAAGTCTAACTTTATCATTAAAATGATTATTGCTTTTATAATCTTAAAAAATTGTTAAACATTCCATTTTTTTAATTTTTTTCATATTTTTTTCATAAACATTTTTTTGAAACTTGTTCGATGAATATCTTTTTTTTTTTTTAATTTTGCCTACTCGAAAAATTGCAATAGCGTTAATATTTTTATATATTATTTATTATATTGTTGTTATTTATCACATCAAGTAGTTCATGCCTTATTTTATTGAACGATGTAAAGTTGCTGTTATCAAATTTATACAAAATATTCTATATAATCCTGTATAAGATTTAAGAAATAAGAAAAATATATGACGTTTTGTTTTCATTTTAAAATTAAGTTGATATTTTATTTATTTTCAGCAAGTTGAGCCATTTATGACTGGTTGTCGTAGCGTTGCTAAGCGGGTAATGGCTTACATTCCAGAACTGAGCCAATTTGAATTTTCAGAGACCTCTGAGAAATGTAGAAAACTACTGCAATGCCACGAGAAAAAAGCAAGTGAAATTCTACAGGATTCACGTCTGTTGAATCTTCGTGAGGAAGGAAAGAGGCTACTTGTACGGCTAGAAGAAGACCGTATCCAACACATACAGACACAAGACTTCATTGATACTCTAGATTGTTTGAACTATCTGTTCAATCAAATGAACCAAGTTTGTGACAAGCTACAATCCATATCTGATAAAACAATGGGGAATATTGAAATGTGTCTGAAAGTGAGGTTATTTGAAGAGGGATGTGTTAAGGTTGGTAACTTGTAATAATTCAAAAAGAAGTATTTTATGTTTTTTGCTTAAATTTTCACTAATTTATTCTGACAGGTTCTTACTAAATTTGGAGTCAAAAGTTTTAACAATGAGTAAAGTTTGTTGAAGTAGTATTCCAGCTCCAGCTTTTAAAAGACATCATTTGTCTAAAATTTTATTACTTGGTAAAAATAATCTTAACATATTTTTTTTGGAGGGACTATATACTTTGTTAAAAACTTTGTTTTTTTTTATATACAAATATCTAAGGATGTATATCTAAACATTTTTAAGAGGATTAACTTGGTTTGTCTCATAGCAACTAAGATGAATGAAATAGACTATATTCTATAATCCATGAATCAATGGATTTAATCCAAGTTGAGGTCAGTGGAATTGCAGTTTTTGTTTGATTGTTATAATGTTAATGGCTGCTCAGTGTCTATGATCCAGTATACATTAATACAATGGGTTTGGAAAGTTGTAAACGTGGCCCAGCATAATCCAAATAAGATTTACCGACCTGACCTATTTATACCCCTACACTCAATAACAATTCTTTCTTACTTAACCATCTAATAAAATGAGATTTTTGTTAGTGATTAGAAATGATTGAAAAAATATGGTCGTTTTAAAAGATTTGATTTACTATTAATGCTTCTTTTTGTATTTAATGCCCAGAGAGGGGGTTAAGTCAAAAATTAATAATTTTTTGCTATTAATGAGAAATTATTTCTGAGTTTATGATTTTATGGGGGTTGAAAGAAACTGTTATAAATTTATTTATTTTTTGTTCACTGTAATAAAAAGTCATAACCAAGATGAATTTTTGATTTTTGTTAATCATCAGAGTTCTAGCTATGGTCTTGTAGCGAGGGGCCCGCTATGCTGTTATTCATCCTCATTACTTTAAATCCTGATGGATTTAAAGTAATGGATTTAGATTCAAAGTAATGGATTTAAGCTAGATTCTTTTCTAATCATAAAATCTTGAAAAATAGGTAATAGCAGACTGAATTCCCATAACATAATATATTATCAGACAATGATAATCTTATTATAGGTAATATTAATATCTATATATATATATTAATATCTTTAAAAGTATATCTAGCTTGCTACCTTTTTAAAATGTTGTTTTGTATAATGAAAGCCTTAATAATATATAAGGCTTTGTTTAATCTCATAAATAATCTAAATTATTGTTAAAAGTTAGTTTCTTCTTCCATGTAATGTTTTGGCTATTGAAGTACGAATTATTATGATGAAAGATTCCCTTTTCATTGGTTAAGAATTACCATAACAATGGAAAAATATAGTGAGTTACAAAGATAGGTGTTATATCTTAGAAACAATGAGCCGCTTGGTACAAAGATATTCCTTGATTTTTTTAGAAAAGAAATGTTTTGTAATAGTTTTTATATTTATTATAGCCTAATTGAACACTAAAAACAAAAGACAGAAATATATTTATTCATAGTATTCATGCTTATTTACTTTTATTAGGAAATAGTTGATAAAATATCCATAATTTGTATTTTTTGCCGACCTATGATATATTCAACACAGGAATTGTAATTTATTTGGTCCATTATAGATTATTATTATTAAAGCCCAAATAGCAAAAATTTTGCCCCGCATCCCAATTACAGTGTGCCTAACTGTTTATTTGAACATCACAGTTGTTCACAAATGCAGCGTAGCATCATAAAGATCTTGGCTAGTCCTCTGATCATGCATATAATTTAGTTGGATTTGATGATCAAAAATTTAATAAACTTTATTTTCCAGAGCTACACAACATTTTTTTTTCTTTGAACTGAAAAGAAATTACCATTAGCAGTTTCACTTTTTGTTTATCTGTTATAAAATTAATCTTATGGGAGAGATTATACACTGAAAAGGAGAGATTATGCTTTTTAATCATAGTGTCCACCTTTAGGGTGGAGTTACATGATGAGATATATACATCTATAATCTGCAATGTATTTTCTAAAATTCATAACCCAGTTTGAGTCAAAATTGTATGGATACTTTGGCCAAGTGCTTATGATTATATTGCTAGACTAAATGAAATTCAATTTGATTGATTATGGTTATGTTAACTATATATATATATATGGAGAAAATAATAAGTTAGGTTTAATGATGTAAATCAATACATTAATTTAAATTTGATTTAAAGCTTCTGTAAGGTGGAAGGGAGAAGTGTTCAAGTGAGGAGGAGGTATTCATCAAAAAATCATTTTAAGCAGAAAAGTAAATTTTAGGAAGTTGTCAATTCTTTTTGGGAGATTTTTCTCATGAAACAAATCTTAGAAATTTGAATTTCCTAGTATTTACCTAGAAAATAATTTGTAAGAGAGAAGCAGGCACTGAGATAATTTTTGAACATTATTTACATGACTTGCATTAATAGTTAATAGAATTTAGTTTTTAATGTTTTAGAAAAACATTCAAATTTCTGTACTTGTAAAAAGGGATAAGGCCAGAAAATGAATCTGGCCAAAAAATTAATCGCAATGGCCAAAAACATATACTTGTATATATGGTGTCATCCCAATGACCAATGCGAGAAACATGCTTACTGCTCTAATGTAATGTTTTATTTGCCTCGATATGTTTCAAAATATTACCTAAATATTATTGAAAAGTTTTTTAATTGACATGCCTCCATTCAAAATCATTAGTTAACTAAGCCATTCTTATTTTTAAATATGGGTCATCATTCGTTACCAATACAGAACAGGTTGGTATCGTCGTTAGTATATTCAAATTAAATATAAATGACTGTAAAAATTTTTCATTATCTTGTTCTTTTTTAATCCAATAACATTTATCATTTTCATACCACCATCAAAGCACCTTGTGAAAATTAAATAATTTTTTTTTTTATTTTAAAATGTTCTGTGGTCATTGAAAAATATTTCTGTTGTCAGTGTGTTTCCCTAAATCTTTAGTAACTTAGCTTAAAAAAATCTGTCGGCTCTGTCCAAACACAAAAAATATATAAGTTTCAGCTACCAGCTCACATTGGTCTTTGCATTGAAAGCTGAATGAGCTAAAATTTGGTTGTAGCGAAAAAAAATTGCATTAAAAGTGACAAATTTAAATTCAGTTGTAAATTAATATAAACAGCTGCTTTTTTTTGGTACCAAGTACAAATATTTTAACCAAATTACATAAGTTTGTTTGCAATGTATTTTTTAGTAACTTCTTGTTAGTATCCTTAACTAACTAACAGTTTGTTTTGCGAGCATCTGTAACTAACAGCTTGTTTTATCTGTATGTAGAGGTTTATAAGTCAATATGGCCTGTTTGGTGATTGGTTTAAGAAAAAATTTGGAATGTTGACCAAATTTTTTTTTCTAGATTTTAAATTATACTCAACCAGGAAAACCTTCATTCCCCTGCTGGAATATTTCAAAGGAGAAAACTGTTCGTCTTGAGAATTTATCGTAAAAACTTTATTACTTAATCAATCATAAAAACTAACTTTATTTTTAAATGCTCAAATGGCTACACGTCAACTTGAAATGTTTAGAGGAGAAAATGTATAAACCTTAAATATTTGTTTTAATACTCACCGACATCATTAAAATTTTCATTTTTAGCAGATAATGTATTATGTAAAAGACTTGATAGCTTTAATAAACTATCTAGATTCATTTGTTTATAAGAAATATGCTTTTTTTGAGCTTTTTAAAAAATTTAAGAAATGTATGAAAAAGATAAAAATACACAAGGTTGAAGGTTTCTGCTGTAAGCAGATAGTTGTTCTAATATTTTAAGCTGGTAAAGAGGCATAACAATTAAAGTGCTCTTTATGAAGTTTTAACATCAATAAAACATCTGTCTGATTTTTTTCAGACAAATTTATTTGTCTGATTCACATTTAGTTTCCCTGTTAACAGCAAAGAAATAAAGTCATAAATATAATTTACCCTTTCATTATAATGTTAGTTATAATAACATTAATAATATTATTAATAATAGTAATTAAATATTAATTATTTTTTGTGGTTTTTTTTACCTTATAGGTTATATATATTTAACAATTGTATGACAGAAATTTTTATTTTATATCGGACTTGACAGCATGGAATTTTTACCTCATTATCATGTCTAAAATAAGGCAAAAACACTTTTTTGATTTGAAGGGATCATTAATAGCAGCGTAACTTAACTAACATATACTGACCACAGTTTTTTAGAAATTTCGTCAGGCTCTTCCGAAAAGTAGATTTTGTTCTAAAAATATAAAATTTTTTTTCATTAAACTTTTTTTATTTCATAAAAATTTTCTGGAATTTCTTTATGAAAAAGCAGTGTTTTGAAGTTTTTTTAAATTTCGTTTTTGGAAAATTCTTTTCACTGATTTAACTAATTAGTAGTACTAAGAATTTCAGTTAGCCAAGTCAATAAGTGAAACTGATTCATAGTTTCATTTAAGTTTTCTTTGGTTTGTGTGTTTAGAACAAAATATTTGATGTTCTGTATAGCAATTCTTGTATACATGACAGAATGAAGACACACTTTGGTAAATGTTTTTATGCATTTGCTGATATTTTAAATTTCTATAGGATAGGATTGAGCTCTTTCCAATTTGATACCTTCTAAATGTTCTCAAAATCAATGACGCAGGCTTCAGACAAACAGAAATTATTTATCAAAGCAAAGCAAATGTAATTAGGGCAGGAATAAATTTTTTTGTTTTAGGGATGCTTTCTAATCAAAATTTAACTAAAAATGTAGGAATAATTTAAAATTGAATTTATTTATGAAAAATATTGTATATAGCACAGATTACACATGGTTTTTTGATCAAGGAGAGCAATAAGAAACAAATAACTTTATATTTAACTTTTTTTCTAATTTTAGGGAACCAATCATACCAGTCATATCCAGATGTATTTTGACACCTGTAAACTGGTTTAGGAGCCCAAAAAGTCGGCTTAATTGTGAAAATTTACCAATGTTTTCATAAGATATTTCCTCAAGAAATAACTTTCTATATGAAGTTATTCGTAACACAATTTGCCACAATATTAGGGCAAATCAATCATTTAAAATTTTTCATAGCTAAACGAATTTGAGCTTTTGTTCAGTACACTTCTTTTTTTTTTTCTTTTTTTTTTTTTTTTTAAGTTGAAAAGAGAAAGGTTAATAGAAATTCAACCATATAACCAAAAAACAGTGAAAAAACAAAAGTATTTCAGTAATTTAATGCTTCTACGGTTGTTTACGATTTCAAGGTCTGAATAATTTACTTTTTAAAGAATTAATTTTAACAATTAAAATTTGCTAAATGATTTATAATAAAAATTCATTTTAAAGTTATTGCAGAATTATATAATTATATATTAATTATATTATAATTATATAATCAAAAAAACAGTTTTGATATTTAAATATTTATTGATTTGTTACATATTTGTCTACTAAATTGTATTTGATATAAATTATTAAATTAGACCCTACTTTGAAAACATACTTGATGTCTTGTTTATATATTATATATTGTTATATATTTTGTTAAAATGTTTGATTAACGCTTTTGAGTTAAAAACAATTGTTTTTAGATCGTTGGTTGGTTTCAGAGAGAAGGGCTTCCATTTTTAGACCATAACAGAGAGATAGCTGATTCAGTCAGCCGTACTAAGTCACTGATGGAAGAATTCTGCGAATTCACTCATACTTCTCAGGTATTGCTATATTACCAAGTTACCATTAAATTCATTCCTTGCCTAAGGAATTTGGAAATTTGTCTGTAGATTAGGGTTTGTGCACTATCTGAAAAAATATCTCCTTTTGTGAAGTCTGGAAAAATTTAGATAATTTTTTATAAAAGTAAGCTAATAATTTTCCTTCTCTGCAAAATCTGCTAAATCTTGTTCTAAACTTAAAGAAATTTTTTTTTTACAGCAATTTTTGCAATATCTGGCAAAAATTCTTTGAAAATTTTACTCCAAAATTTGTTGTTTATTGAGACTATTTTCTGGAAAATATCTTAAATTTTTGGTTGAGATAGATTCCTTAAAAATTTATCTAATACTTTAAATTATAAAATAAAGTTTTTTGCAAAAGTTTCCTGCAGAAAATTTGAGTGAACATGAAACTGAGTCGTGAGACGTTTTTATACACTGGCACATAGGTCATAACACCATTGCATGCTAACATGAATTCATTAAATGCTTCACGGGCAGTTTAATTGTAAAACACCAGTGACACTTCTATTCCAGAAAATTGTGTTTTTCAAAAGTAACCTTGGAAAAAACCATGCTTTTCAAAACAAATGTTATTAAGTTATAAAAGTATTATTTAAAGTGTATTAAAAAAAATTTTTGGAAGCACAGGTTCATTTTTTGGTTGTTTTCAATCTATATTTTGTTTGTGTTAATCAATAAAAACAATGTTTCTTACTATCCTTTTACAAAAACAAGGATGTCATTTTAAGCTATGACGTGAAGATTAATTGCAGTAATATTAAACTGTGAGGCGGTGCTCCTGTTTATATATTCTTATGTGGTTTAGAATGGGTTTTACAAACGTACAAGTACTTATCACTAACAAGTGGAATTTTTGTTTCCTGATGTATATAAATAGTTTGTTTTAGATATATGATATTGTCAATTGCTATGGCAAGAGATTATATTAAGATTTTGAAATTTAATGCAATTAATTTATATTCATGTACTATAGAATGTTGATTATTATTATTATTATTTTCTTACTTCAACTATTTGTGTAAAATCAATATTAGCCCTTTCACTTTAATGTCATTTTAACACCAGTATGCCAAGGGCTTAAATATATGTCTAAGTTGAAAAATCTTAGTGATTAGCTAGTCAAGAGCTTAACATTAAGGTCATAGAGATGAATTTAAATTATCCTATTTTGCATACACCTGTTATATACCAAATAATTGATTGTAAATATTTGCAACTTCCTTAGTTACTAAGCTATAAAGTCACTAATCATCATCAAGAGGCACAAATCTGGACATATACATACTCCATTGGCATTTACAGGGTTTAATTTTTCCTTCATAAAATCACTATTATAGAAATAGCATGCATTTATACCTTCAGGAGTACATAAATTGTGCCAAAGACAAAATACACATGGGTAACTCCTTATTGGAGCTTAAAGCCTTGGAAGAAGGTCATGGCAAGCTAAGAGAACAACTCGTGCAACTTGAAAAACTGCGTAACGAGTTTATGAGCAAATATAATGAGCGTAAAAAGAAACTTACAAAATGCTTGGATTTTCATAGCTTGGTAGTTGAAGCTCATCAATGGTGGATGTCTGGTCTGCAATATATAGCTCACATGAATATGGAAGAAATACAAACTCAGGATGGAATTGAACGTTTAAAACACTCTCTACAAGAGTTTGTTTGTAACAACCCGCCATTAACAGAAAGCCAAATTGCACGTATCACTGAACTTGCGCATCATCTTGGTAGTAAGCAAGTTGAACAAGCTGAACAGAATAGCAAGAGATGTCTTGAAGTTCAAGAGATGCTTCAGGTGAAGCAAAATCAAATTTCTGGTGCCGAAGAACGATTTAAAATGGTATTTCATATTTTTAGTAAATATTTGGAATTCAGATTTAGTGGATTTTCCCTCTATGGTTTTTTAATGTCGTAAATTAAGTTTTTTTCTTTTAGTTCTAAGAAAAATTTGAAATTTTTCCAATCAAATTATATTAGTAAGCTTCGTTATAGATCGTTTTTTATTCCGAACCAAGTTATTGTCCTAAAATGTTCAAAATCCAATTTTTGATTTAAATGTTTAACTATAATTTAAATATATTGTTCAGTTTTATTGAGTTCAACAAAAGGTATTGAATGTTTGTATATAATTAGTTTATGGCTTTGGCTAAGAAATTTGTAGCCATGTCAAAAAAAAAAATTTTTTTTTTGAAAAACTTAGATATTCCATTTGATATGATAATGTAATATGTAATATTTTCATGAAATGGATGTGTTGACTGCCAGATCCATTCTTAAATTAGATAAGAAATTGCTTAATTGTATTGGGGTAGTTTGGGGTTAATTTCTTATCCTTTTCAAAGAATAGTTATTTATTCATTAAAGGATTTTTAAAAGAATTTGTATGTTAAAGTCAAAAATAAATAAATTTTTAGTATAATTGGGACCAGCTCAGTGAGGTTGACGATGGTGATGACAATTCTAGTGGCATTAAAGAAGACGATCTCTCTACTGAAGCTGATAATGATCAATACCAATATAAAGAAGCTGCCATTGATTACGAATTACCTGGTGCTGAAT
The DNA here is from genome assembly GCA_035046665.1 of Euphysa ruthae. NCBI lineage: Eukaryota > Metazoa > Cnidaria > Hydrozoa > Anthoathecata > Corymorphidae > Euphysa > Euphysa ruthae. The sequence goes on along the minus strand of JAUZNK010002643.1, from coordinate 2,285 downwards.
GCGTATTCAGTTGGCAGAATACGCATTATGATGAAAACGATTCTAAACTTGCTGTGTTTGACGCTGCAATGCCAGCAGTAACAAAAGAAAAACTTAAATTTTTAATAGATGAATTGATAAAAACTGAATATGATTATGTGGACTCTCTTGAGTATGTTCTTGTCAATTATTTTCCAGAAATGGATTCGGTAAATTTACCTGCTACATTGAAGGGGAAGAAAAACATCTTGTTTGGGAACATCGACAGGATATTTGACTTTCATAAAAGGTTAATTTGTTATTTATTTTATTTCTTCAAAGTTTTATTAAATTTTTGTTGCAATTTAGAACAAATTTGTTCAAATTTTTATTTAGGCCTTTGAGCGTAACTGCTGTAATAACACAGCAATCCTGTTGTTCACAATATCGGTGTTGCCAAAATAATACGCATCAATGGTGTGTGGTGGCTAAAGTCTTTGTGTGTTGAGAAATTGGATTTTTTCAATCTAGAATTTTCTGCGGAACATTTAAGCTCAAAATGCCTTCTGTAAAGCAATTATGACATAAATTAGTGCATTCAATTATTGCATTTAAAAAACTAAAAAATTCGCAGCGAAAAAACTTTTTTATTCTGCAGAAGAAGAGGTTTTGTCCTGGATGCCGATTCAGATCTGTAATTGTTGAGTGATTCTTCTTCTGGTGAAGAGTTTGTTATCGATTCAGAAACGGATGAGTCAATTATTTTAGAAAATTATAGTTCAGATTTGCTAATTGAATTTGAAGAAAACAATGACATTTTGGACACTCCTCAGCTTCCAAATTACTGCTGTACATTTAGAGGAGAGCCTTTATGTATCAAGAAGAAAACTAGTGAATTTGAGAATTTGTTATGGGCGGATGAACCCCCAATAAAAGGAATGAGTTGATTTAAATTTATTGGGAATCGAAAAGTGGCTGATGAAAAAAATGATGATGACCCATTAGAAATTTTTGATAACTGTGGAATTCTGTACGTACATTGCAGATCAGTCTAAACTGCAGTCAAGCAGGCAACCATAGATAAAGTGTTTTAGTGTTATAGTCAAGCCTAAAATTCATTTGTGTTACCCATTGAATAAATTATGGGAGGCACCAGGTCATATAAGCATCCTATCGAAGAATAGAATATATTTGGTTAAGAAGTTTTTACACTTTACTTACATTAGTTAATATTAGCTGAGACTTATTAAAAGAATACAAAAATTAAACCGATATATGATTGCCTGGTTAGTTGCTGGAAGTCATTATTGATACTTGGTGGAGGCATTTCTGTCGATGAAACTCTTTTTCTTTGGTAAGGATGATTAAGTTTTAAATAATGTATACGTACAAAAAGACTTCCAGCTACATTTGGAATTCGGTGATCTACACAGGTGCAAATAAAAGCACTTTTGAGCAATATAAGTGCCTTAGTTTATTGTTTTATGATTGGTGATATGTTATTTTAGTTATTATTTATTTATTTTCAGGCACTTCTCTTATGATGTTGAATCTTACAGGCATGCACCTTTACAGATTGGAAGTTGTTTCTTAAAATGGGTATATTTTTTCATTAAACAAATGCGACTAATTTTTTTAAAAGAAAAAAACTCTCTTTTAGCTACAAATTTATTTAAAAATAAGATACTCTAATTTATTTCTTGAATGCTTTTTTTGTACTGATGAAGGTTTGGAAACTTTCAGTTCTTAAAAACAAACTTTAATTTTGAATTTTTGTTGAATTAATGTTCTTTTTGAATAACTTATAACTTATCTACATAACTAGGAGTTAGCACAAACATTGTAGGCTTTGGGGCCTAGATGAGAGGGTCAGATGAAATTTAAGGAACTAAGCAAAAGAGCCTAAAAGATTTTTTATTGGTAGTGTTGTGTAGCTGTGATGGAAGAACTTACTAGGAAATTGATGGTGCTTCGTAATTCCATATTTCCAGGTTCAAATTGAAGGTAAGTGCTTGGTTAATGCGTACTGTGATCTTATTATGTTTATCTTATTTTTATTATTTTTAGGAACGCCAACTCTATGTCTATGCACAATATAATAAAAACAAACCTAGAAGTGACGAGATATGGGATGACTTTGCCAATGTTTATTTTGAGGTATTTTTAATTTGCTCTTCTGAAATACTTAGAAAACTTTGGGAAACGAAATTTGTTAAGAAACCTAAAATCGCATGGGTGTCTGTTTATTTAATAATGAGAAAACATTTTTTGAAACAACATGTTAATTTCTAATACTTCAAATGACAACAAGATTAATTAGGGGGGAG
>JAUZNK010002642.1:0-11344 GCA_035046665.1 Euphysa ruthae | reverse complement strand
TGTGAAGCCATATATTACTTTCATAAATTTTTTTCTACAATATATACAGTTTATATTTACAGTCAATTATACTTATGTTGTAAAAACATAAGCATATTTTGCATGTGCTGATCGCTTTGTGCCATTCAAGCATGGTCCGCTCTCTGAGGCAATGAAAAAAAGTTTTGTATTGTGTGGGATCAGCACTTCTGTTTGGTGACTGGTTTGGGAATGAGTAATTTCATGTTAATAACAGTTGGTTACTGCAATACTATCATTTCTTTTAAAAATAAGGTCAAGGGGGGTTTAGGATGTATACAATGTTCACAAACTGTTCCTCCTAAAATAAAATTAAATATAATATTCACACATTAAAACAACATAAAATTAGCAATTCGAATGTTTTTGAGGTACCTCAATACCAAAGAAGCTAAAGCTTGTAGGAACATTCATCTGAACACCCCCAGGCTTTTGGATATTTTGTATATAAAAAGAATTTATGAACCATTCTGTATACATACAGAATTTATAAACCATTCCGTATACACACAATATATAAACCATTTTGAAAACATTAATTTTAGGGTTAAAAAAACACTGATGAAATTTAATTTTTATCTCCAAATCTTTTTGCATAAAATTTAAGTTTTAATCATACCATATTATACTAGTTAAAAGTGAGTAGTTCTCTATTCACTTTTAGCTATGCTAGTTAAAAGTGATTAGTTCTCTATTCACAATTAAAAACAAAAGTTCAGATTGATGTTACAAAGGCAAAGTTTAACAATAACTCTACGACTGCTAATCCTACAAAATTTCAGGGTTAATTGTTTATAATACTGATACTTGGCTTAATCTGTCAAAAAATAATTATTTGATTTGTTAGAGAAATCTCTTGAACTATTAATTCAGGAGCAACATTTTAGAGGAAGCCTCTTAAAATCTTCTTAACTCTAATTCCCACTTCATAGCTGATGTGTCCAAAAGATCATTCTTCACCAAGATTATGAACAGATGTTGAGTTTTGTTTTTATATCTCAGTTGCTATTGACGCTTTGAATGTCTTAAATGACCGTTCTGCCTCTGGACAAAACCCTTCAGCCATTTTTAGCAAAACAAAATGCAAGAAATTTGTTATTTCCAATTTATAAAAAAATACCGTGATGATTACTGTGATTGATTACTTTCATTTTAAATCACTCTTCAAATTGTTTTAAATAACTTCTCATTTAAAGAGGTTTTGAAAGTCATTGAACCAAAATACCTACTCAGTAGGAATTTAGAACGCCTTATTTGAAATATTTCAGATTTTTTAAATCTTTATTTAAGTCAGAAGCCTAATGCAAAACAGCTATTGATGTCAAAATCTATAAAATTAATTTTGATGATGGTAGATGAATAAATTAATTTACTGGATTAGTGTGAATAGGATTCAGAAGCCTTGAAAGCTGTTCTTAAGAGATTTTTTGCTCAGAAAAGCTAAATATCGCAGATATAATTATATATTTATAACAAATTACTATCTAGAACAACTCATTAAAATGAAGTAATGTTACACAAACACAAAAATGAAAGTGAAACAAAATGAAAGTGAAACTTTAATTGCAAGTTGCAAGTTTTAAGTAATTTTAAAGAATTGAAAAGCCTATAAAGTTTACATTTAATGTTTTAAAAAGGGATAACTAAAAAGATTTATAATTATTTAAAATATATTAATTTAATAAATATATTGAAATAATATTTTAAATATTAAATATTTAAAATATATACAATACATATTTTTCAATTAAATACTTTTCCTTGAATATAAAATAATTATTAAAAATATGAACACAAAATGTTAGTGCTAGGAAAAAAAAATATTTTTCAAAAAAAATAAAAGATAATAAATTTAAAAAAAAGAAGCTGAAATTGGTCATGTTTTTACGCATTATTTATAACCCGCAAATCAATAAAAGTTTTAGATAATAAAATATCAATTTGTGATATCAAAGGAAGCAAAACTATAATTAAAGTTCTGGCAAGTCATACGAAGTTTTTTGACAAGATTATGACAATTACCATACAATAAAGAATAACAGTCTATCTAAGGATTTTTAAAAGTATAAATTAATTGAAAAAGACTAGCTAGAGACACGCTAGAGTAGTCTTGTGGTAAGAACTTACTAGAAGCTCCACCAAACAAGCTGGACGATGTTGATGTTCCACCAAAAGGATTTGATGCTGCTGTAGCACCAAAACCCCCTAAAAATAACAATAACAATATTAGGAAGCTAGTCAAACCAATTTAGACAATAAGCTGAGCTAAGTAGGGTTTCTGACAAAAGATCATACTGATAGATCATTTATTTATTTATTTAAAAGAGAGTGAAGCAAATTCTAAACATTGAGAATTTTTAAAGCAATAAATCCAGAGCAATTTAAACACCCCAAGTGAACAGGTATTATATGGAGTCCTATCTAAACAAATCGAGTGAACAGATATCATATGGAATCCTGTTTAAACAAACCAATTGATCAGTTAATATATGGAATCCTATTTAAACAAAAAAAGTGAACACATATTATATGGAATCCTGTTTGGTAAGAGCGTAATGAAGTCGTCTAAATATAATAAAAATCTTTGACCATACAAAAATTTACTAAATCTATATATGACCACACCGCCATAACTGACCAACATCTACAATGTAATCTAATGATTCTCCATTATTACCAGAAATAGTTGTGACCCAACATTGGAAACTAAGAAACTTTAAATTTTCAAAAAATGAGTTATTCTTGTGAGTGAACACAGTTTAAGGCTATATGGATAACAAATAGATATGCCACCCTCTAGAAATAAAATACGAGTATACTCGTTATTAACGAAATTCGACCAAAACGAACCTGCGAGTATACTCGTCATTAGCGCTTAAAGGGTTAATAGTGACAAATATAATGTTCCTAAAAGAATTAAATTTATCCAAGAATGATATGTGGCATAGCAAACCATACAAAGATAACTAACACTACCACAAAATACACTTACTTTATTTTTGTGTAAGAAACAAACCCTGAATGTCCCCAGAACTAATATAATAGTCAACAGCTCTCAAAATTCTATGTCATAATTATGAAAATACTGACAAATCGCAATTTTAAAAAAATGCAGATCCCGTGAACTTTTCATAACTATGACGCTTTCAGAGCAATATAAAATTGTTTCACACATGTTAAATATTTCATCCATTGAAGACATGTCATGGAAATTAACTCTTAATAGGGTACCTTCTAATATCTAAAAATTTTTTCCACGTTATCTAGATTTCTCCTTAGCCAATCCATCTAACCTGCGTTGCTTGAAACAAAATTTAACAGGAAACTATGAATTATTTAACAAGTTGAAGACCCTACTACATGTATTTAAAAACTATGTCAAAGTTTTAGATAGATAATTCTGGTGGCATGAAGTGATACTTTACACTATCTAACCTCAACTATTTACCATTTTTATTGACTGCTTAAAACTAAAATTTCCTCCACCGAATATGCCAGCTAATTAGCCTTTATAATATTAGGTCAAGGCAAAACATGAGAATATTAGAATTGACAAGTGGATTTGAGACAAACCTACAAACAATAAAAATAAAACATGAGTTTTCAACGAACAGCTTAATATCTACATACACATCTGTAACTGAACGACTGATTATATCTTCTGCTATCAACCTTAAACACGGAGCAAATTTTAATTAAAATAATAGAATATATGAATATATGTATAGCATGCTATTAAATTATCAATTAGTATTACTCCAGTAAATAGAAATGTTATATCACCACTATATCCTCAAGTAAATAATGGTGTTACATCACCTACAGCCTTAGATAAATAGCAATTATGTATTACCAAATTCTCAAATTAATAGCTATATCACCATTTATATCACACACAGGCAGTTGAAAATTACAAGCTTCCTTAAAAAGCCTAAAAATTTAAAATGTAAAACTAATATTCACACCAAATCCAGTTGGTTTTGCTGCCCCAAATGCATCGCTAGTTTGTGGAGCTTGAAATAAACTTGTTCCTCCTCCACCAAAGAGTCCACCACTAGTAGTAGCTCCAAATCCACCAAAACCTTTAAAAAATTAAACACATAATAAACATTTAATTTCCCTTAATCAGTAATGGCTAAAGAATCTATACAAACAAGTGCCCAAAAGTGGCCAGTGTGCACAAATATGAAAAATCAACATTTCAGCTCAGGTTTAAGTCAACGGAATTGACTAAAATAAGCAAAAATAGAAATAAAGGGTTAAGGAAATTTTGATCAAGTATTAAATTAAAACGACAAAAACGACATCATTTTATTGGCAATGATAATCGGTTATGTGTTTTTTTTCTCAAATCATATCCAACCCTGACTTTGTTCAACTTTTTAAATTTAATAAATTCAGCAAAACTTAGGTAAAAAATTTAAGAATTTATATTTTGTGGCACAGATTCTACTTTAAATCAAAATAGAGTAGAAATAAAGGTTAAAAAACAGCTCTTAAGTGTACTCAACTTTGTATGAAAAATATAAGATAGGAAGACCAAAGAATAAACTAAGTTATTTGAATAACAGTTTGAGTATGGTGAAAAAAATTGTTAAACTCTTTTAACTTGCTTCTAAGCCTGTAGAAAACTCAAAAAATACAAATTTTCAACCTACAACAAAATTTTACAACAATATAATAAAAATTTAAATGAATTAAATAAACAATGAGTTCTTAAACTTGAAATTAGGTTCCTAAACCTGAAATCTGCCTTAAAGGTTTAAAAAGACAACCACAAATACTTTGATAAACAACCACTTCCACTGAGAGGATTAGTTGCCGCATCCATTTTACCATAGATATGGAAAATATCAACTACAAAAATGATAATTCAAAGTTTTATGTGTCTTTTATCTAACTTTTGCTCAATAATATTAGGACATATCAGTGGAACAATGTACCTATTTTTCTTTAATCAAATCAGCATAACTGATAAACTATGGTATGGAAATTTAATAAATATTCAGTATTGATTCTCTTTATCAAGTTGAATACTCAAGCCCCAATAATTCAGAGATAAATAGATTGACACATAAGTGCATATCGAAGCCAGTCACAGGCTGGAAAACTTTAGAAAAAAATAAAAGCAAAGCTATTTCAAGTCGTTTTTGATGTCGGCTACTGTCTTTGGGCAATCAAGAGTATGAACGCATAAACTCACAGAATTAATTTTCGAAATTTCATTTGATTTTGTTGTTACCTAAATTAAATCAAGATTAAGAAAAAAATCTGTTAAATTTATATTTTCATACTCTTATTCTATATCCTCTCTAAATCATTAAAATAATAACATGTGGAAAAAATCTTTCAAGTAACCATAGTTACATGTAAAATGTTTTAAATCCATAACTAAGTGATATTTTTGACTCATTGAACAATGTTCTTTTGTTTTCATAGCATTTTAATCTTAGGAAGATAGTTTGCAATCCACTGTATAAACAAATAAAGCATACTTGCAAGAAATGGTCAGTAATTTTAAATTTAAGGATCAGCATGTGAAAAAAAACATTGAACTACAATGGAGTTTAAAAGAGTACAAGATGAGAGCTAAACATTCCGTAACATTAAAATTACTCTAAAAATATATTCAAAATCTACTCAAAGATCAACTGAAATAATTAATTCACAAATAACATAAAAGCACTATTTAAAAAAAAAGAAAAAAGAAAAAAAGAAAAAAGAAAAAAAGAAAACAAAACAAGGACTTAGTGACTAATGGACTCCTGGAAATTAAAGTGGCGTTGGACTAAATTTTTCAAGAAATATGCAAAAATATCCTTTTTGGATTAGATTTCAAAGTTAATTTTTAAGGCCAGTATTATACACCAAAATATTTAAAAATAACAAAACGATTATTCTGAAACTTACACAGTTTTGAAAGGACTGGTGGTTAAAGGTTCAAGTTAAGTTGAAGTAAACTTAGTAATTGCTAAGAAACAAGGTACATAGACAAAATAAATTGTTTACTCATTTTGCAGTAACTTCTTATTTCTAACAACGCAAGTATTGTTTTTGCAAGGTTATTCAAAGAGTGTGCTAACTTTTACTTAAAAATCTGTATAACTTTTGTCCAATAGCTAGAGAACTAATTTAGGTAAAAAGTGCATATCCTTTAGAGATTTTTGTAGAACTACATCTGAGAAGCACAGTACCATGCACTTACTTTATTCACCAAGGTCAAATCATCAGCCATTAGCAATAATAGTAAGACTTATAGATTTACCTGTTGATGCTTGTGTAGTTTTGGCTCCAAATAAGCTAGTTCCTCCAGTAGCAGCAGATCCAAACAAGCCTGTGGAAGGTGTTGTTGAACCAAATGTAGGAGTTCCAAATGTGTTTGCAGCTGGGGTCTTGCTGCCAAATAAACCTAATAATCATAATTTATATTTTCATAAATCTTCATTTAGATGAGCCTCTTTTCTTTTTATGAGCTAGATAATTAAAAGCTGAAATCCTAAAAATTACTCAAAATGTCATTAAAGGAACACACTAAGAAAATGAATAAGTATCTCTCATGGAAAATAATTTTTACAGGCTCTTAATTAATGTGACCAGAAAACAAGCTTTTTGATTGATTGTGTTCGATTATTGATTTTCGACTATGAACTTTTTAATTCAGAAAAAGATCTGAGACATCATCATCGTAACATCGGAGTTTAATTTAAAGCTCCAATTTGTGCTCTCGAGTGGAGTTGGACACACTACATTTCCCATTACAATGCAATATTATAAAATGTGCTGCCACTAGGCCACACCGCCTGGTGTATCAGCAACTACTCTGAAACTTATAAACTTACTTAAAATCTGAAGTTACAAAAATTCTTTCTGGGAAGCTAGCAAATCGTTCCTATCAAGCAGACCCACCAATTCAAAGCAAAAAAAAGCTCATGCAAGAAAAGATATTGCTGCTATTGATAGCATAGCGATTATGAATACTCTAACAATTATTCTTCCTACACTAATAGAGAACCAGGTATAAATCTTTAATGAATATCAGTCTCAATGGAAATTGATTCAGTCCTAGGTTTTTGCCTAGGTTGACCACTTGTACTATAAATAAAATAATTTTAAGTTATTTTTGTTTCAAAATAGTTTCCAGCATCTACCTACTAAATGTTGTATCGTCTTGAATTCTTTTAGTCGTGTTGTAATATGATGTTGCTTTTAGACCTCATCAAAATTACCCACTTAAAGATCCACATCTCACAATGGTGCTCCTTTTTCAAAAACGTGACAAATCAGTTAAAAAATCAATTTTCCTTTAATAATTTGCAGTTTAACAACTAAGACCACTGCTGATTGAAATTTTTTTGCAAAATCACATGGAAAGTAGGAGAATGATGGTATTTGTAACATAAAGAATAACGCTTAAACTCTAAAATATAAAGGAGTGGTGACGAAGAATAAAGAAAAAGTTGCGGGTGCAGCTAAATAAAAATTTATCCTTCATCATTATCTGTTGCCCATCAGTTAAAGAACTGTCATACTTCTTGAAAGATCCTCCCAAGCGTACAAAAACATTCTCAGACTTCTGTTAACCAAAGAAAATCCATGTTGAGAATGAGGTTATCAAACCAGATTGTAGAAAATTCTACAAATTCATTTTGAAAAAGGGGAAATAACATCAAAAGTTTTACCTGCATTTTGCGAGAAAATAACCTTGAGGAGCACCTGTTTATCTTCCTAAAATGAGTGGCAATCAATGACTTATTATATGCATTAAATCTCCATGACAACAATAGGATTCATGAGGATGACAATTAAAAAGTTAGGGATTCCAGAAATGATATGGTGTGGGAACCATTGCAAGTTTTCTTACGAACACCAAAAATTCTATCAATTTTTTGACTATTTCTAATCAACAACGCCCTTAAAATTTTGCTTTAAAACTGTTTAAACAAACAACTTATTTTGCACATAAAAAGCCTCAATTTTGATCGATTTTTGAAGTTTCACATCCAGAATGTCACAATACTATTCGCATAATAGACTGAAAAAACAAAGCAAATAAGCATAAATTATAAATATTGCGCTTCCAGCTCGTTCTAATTAAGAGGCTTAGAAAATTAATATTAAAGCAAAAATCTTAGGCACTTTCAATTTGAAGACTAAATCTTGGTACTGAAAAAAAAAAACTGTTTTCTGCTTGTCACATCTAGAAAAACAAGGATGAATCTGCAATATCTACTAAACTAAGTGGCAAATATCAAATTTGTTGGTTTTTATCAACTCTAGGCCTTACTTACAAACATGCATAACATTTTTGTGTAAGCTATTCATACGCTTTAGATATTGCAGTTTATTCCCTTCAGGAGTTAGGTCCAGAACTTATGGAATAGCCCTGCTGGTTCAGTATAGAGTAACCTCAAGGGGTATCATTTGTTAGCTTATATCTAGGTAACCTCTTGATTTTGTTCCTTTTTAGAATTATAGATAGAAATTTTACAGAGTTAGTAAAATTAAATAGTAACTTGATTGAATTTAATTTTTATAATTATTAAAGGTTAAAAAGTCAGAAATTGGCTTTTTTTTTCTGTGATATCGCCATCTAATTTCATGAGATATTAAAAAAAAAAATTAACAGGCGGGTTTAAAAAAAATCATATATACAGGCCTTGCCATGAATGCCAAGCAATCACTCGCACTCGGGTGAATCCCGAGCGATTGCTCGCGCTCAGGTGAATGAACTCTACCTGAGTGTTTAATAGCTCGTGTGAATTTATTGCTTGAAAAAAAATTTAAATATCTTAAATTTTAATATTTTTAAAATTAATTAATACAATTATATATTAAATATATTTAAATGATCATCGACGAGTAGATTTAATACTATCTTCTACCATTTTTACGTCAATCAGTTTTAGCAATAATTAACATAATTAAAACCCGCATGAGTAAACACAAATATTCTTTTGCAATATACTCCCTCATAACAAAAATGGATACTACTATTTAGTTTGTTTCTTTTGGTAATATACTTAAAATTTTGATGTATAATTTACTGGCCCTCATTCACTGTATTTTTAGATATTTAATGCTAAGTATAAATAATCCCAGTAACTGTGATTCTTAATAATGAAAACGAATTAAGTAAAAAAAAACTATTTTCTTGTAATAAATAATCGTATTTAGAAAGACAATATAAACTTCCCGCCAAAAATATTTATATTTCAGTTGAACTTTTGAGTAGGTTTTAAACTCTTTAATTATATTTTGAATATGATTGAACAACTAACTCTTGTCCGCAGGTATATTTTAAAATCCAATGTTGTTCTATTGTTTATCTTTCAATCGCTGATCCTTTTATTTAAAATCACTGCTCATTTCTCAGAAGTTCGGTTTTTTTACACAGTGTAGAAGAATTTGATTAAAAACCCATGATGAATAAAGACCAATGAATTAAAAAAAGATTTTGTTTTAAACAAGCTAAAATATTCATATATATCAAAGTGATGAAAAAAAAAATTAAAAAGATTTATAATTTTTCACTTTGTGCTTACGTTTTCCGTTGCTATATTAAATACCATTACTAAGAAACCTTGGCATTCGTTTTTTCACCTTTATATCACCAACCGATATTTAATTATGGTAAGAGTTGGTTAATATTTTTTATGAATATTATGAGCATGTGGTTAACCTTACAGCTGATGTTTTAATTATCTGAAAAATATGTGTACTTATTCATTCCACTCTTAATTTGAGAAATTATTTGTTACTTGTTGTTTCAATTCGTTGGTTGGCAGAAATTTTGTTTTGATCAAAATATTGGCAAAAGTAAGTAAGTAAGTATTTATTCACTATCAATAAAAAATTTACAAACTAAATGTTGATTAAAACATCGTTTTAAAGAAAATCTTGGTTGATTAAAACATTGTTTTGAAGAAATATATGCACTATTTGACAGAAAATATTTCGGCCATAGCAGACAAGCAAAAAGTTAAGTTTGAGAAATGCAGCATTTGAATTGCAGCTCAGTACTGGTAAAGGTAACATATATCGCTATTTTCAGACTTGCGCAATCGGCTTTCGCGATATCCAATTACTTAAAAGTTCTGTTGTCGAGTGATAACGCCTGAGCCACTTACTTCACACGAGCTATTAACTACTCGGGAGGTTGTTTGCTAATGGCAAGGCCTATATATAGGTGGTTTTTAGGCCCAAAAAACAAACAAAAAAATTTTTAAATCTAAAATCGTCACTTGTTTTCCATAATGAAAAATTTTTAAAAATTGACAGGACAAAAAAAAAACAGCCAGAAATTAATGAGTACATAAGGCTGTTATCAGCTTCGAAAGGGATCACTTGTGTTTTCTCACTTATTCTTATACAAGTTCATTCTTACTTACCTCCTGAGCTTGCTCCAAATGGTGTTGTTTGTTGAGTACCAAATGCACTGTTAGTAGAGCCAAAACCTCCACCTCCAAATGGTGTCTTAGTCCCAAACATGTCTGAAATCCTGCGTATATCGAATGGATTCTGTTAGTATATATTATAATCGTAATATTAGTGTAATTTTTAGTTTCTAAATTCAAATATTTGTCATAAACAGGATACAAATAATCCTTAGCAACAATTTTAAACAAAAATAACTTAACCACAAATTTTGAAAAATATCCCTACAAGTATAAGGTAATCTTAAAGAAATTTTTTTGATCCACCTGGTTAAAAATTTTACCAGCATCATTCAAAAAACTTTGCGTGTGGTTACCATGGTGGTCCTGAGAATATTGAGCTTCAAACATGAGATTTGCTTCATAAATTACATCATACAAAAAACTAATGGACCCTAGATTTTATTTTACCCCTTTTAGGGCCTAGGTTCTGAGCCGGAAAATATTTTTGTAAATTATTAGAAACATAATTTTTTGAGGAAGCTATTTAAAAACACAATTCTTGGTAAATAAAAAAATGAATATATTCCAGGGTAATTTTACAGACAATGTATTGCTTTGAGAGCCAAGTTAGAACATAACAAATTTAGCAAAAATTTTAAAACCCCTTTAATTAAAACTAAATCAGTGGTTAAAAGCGGCAAAAGTGAACAGTTGAAAAAACCGCTAAAACAAAATTTTACTTATGCAATGAGCAATACAACATATTTCTCTCTAAAATTATTTGACAAGATACTATACGTATATATAATATAATACTAAATATAAGCGACTAAATGCCAATAATTGATACGTTTATAACCGAAATGTTTTTTAATGATATATTAAATATTATTATATATATATATATATATATATATATATATATATATATCATTGATCACTGTGATTAC
>JAUZNK010002641.1:0-11344 GCA_035046665.1 Euphysa ruthae | reverse complement strand
AATCAATAAATTCTAAAAATTAAAAAAAAAAAAAAAAAAAAACTTGGTGAACCACAAGCGTTCAAAAATAAATCCATAACTGAAAATCGATAAGCGAAAATCGAACATAATTGATTGAATTCGATTGACATCAAACGTTTATGCTACTTCATGTTTGTTCAAAACATGATAACTATGGTTTGTTACTGTCTTGAGAAATTTTTGTGATTTTACATTCTTTTGGGAAAACTTATTTTTTCATCTCTCGCAGCCAGATGTGCCGTGGAGGCAAGGCTCACGCAGAGGGGGAACAAAATCTCAATGCTCAGTTCAAACCCAACTTGGTGCACCGGGTGTTGGGTGCATATACGCTCATTGCTAGATGAAACGAATGAGGTCTAAAATGAGTTTCCAGCCCCAAGGTTTTCATGGTAGAGTGTCGGATTCCTTTTCATCCTCTTACGAACAATTCCTTCTTTGTGGCCTCGTCGAGCTATATGCTTTCTGCAATCTTGCCTGTACTTTCTTCTTCTTAGCGTGGAATTTTTTAACTTTTTCTACAACCGAATGGAACTCGTCTTGACTTATGAAGCCATCTTCAAGCACCTTTCTGACCAGGTCTGTAATTGAATTGAGCTTGCTCTCAGCGAGAACAACGATATTGTTCTGTTTTTGAATTTTTGATCTCAGTCGGCGAGTGGTAACTTTTTTGCTAGCACTCACAAGGCCGCCCCCGACAGCAACGTCAATGATAATTGAAACAACTGGTGCTGCGATCCCGGTCGCTAAAATGCCCGTTCCAACTCCAACCAGAACGACGCCTATCACAGTAGGCCCTACATCAACATCATCGATAACGTTGACGACCCGAGTATAATTGTTCACAAGTATAATGGTCCTTAAGTTTGGCTACCTGTGTCAATCGGTAGTTTGCCCTAGACCCGAGTACGGTAAGGGTTTCGTTTAGTGTAGGGTATAGTTGTGGGTATCTATATACTTTACTCACTTAGTTCATCTCACCGGTCTTGACATACTGATGTGGCTATTTGGGTTTTTCGTCATCGGTTGTGGAGGGGATATTACCTGCTTTATCTCAAACAAAATTGGTTTTAAGAGAAGAGATGAATTAGAGAACAAAAAATTTGAATTTTTAGAGAACAAAAAATTTGGATTTTTATGTTTATAAATTATATTGAGCAATTCTAAAAACATCCTATTTGTATTTATTTACCATCCTCTTCAGGATCATCATACCTACCGAAGGATTTTAATGTTTCCTGAAACGATATGTTGTTAAATGTAACAAATGAATTCAAGAAAACCATAACTATAGGCGACATTAACGTTGACTTAAATGAAGAGTGCCAACACAAACGGCTACAGCTTATTTCAAAGATGTTGTTACAAAGACTATTTCAAAAAAAATTTATTAAAATATATTAAAAACTTATCAAGTTGTTGAAATAACTAGTTTTTCAAACCCCTGGGTTTTAACTAGCCAAAAATCATAACGTCACAACGTGACTTTATGATTGGTGCCCAAGGTTATTACTACAGTGCAGAAAACATCAATAAAAGGCCGAAATTCCCATTCGTTGTCATTTAACTTAAAAACCGAAATAAAAAGACAAGATTTTTTACATAGAAGATATGTTCATAAGGTGATTTCGGTTGAATAAGTAATCTTTAAACCAGCCGAGTTCGTAACCCCTGAAACTATAAGTATAAAGTTTTTTTAAATGTAACCCAGGTTTATGGTGTCAAATGTCTTCGAAAGGTCGATGAAAATTTTTGATTTGAAACCAGTTCGTTCCGCTCAAAAATGTGTGTGCACTGATCTTTCTAAAAGCTTAGACAAAACAGCTAAGCTCGATATCGGGCCTTAATTTTTCGGATCATCAAGTTTACTGGATTTGAAGATCGGTGTTATTTGTGTTTCTTCCCACTCCGCTGGAACTTTCCCGGATATTATCGAAAAATTAACAAAGTGACTCAAAGATTATACAATAACTGACGAGAAGACTTTTAAAAATCCAGGTGGAATACCATCTAATCCTTTACTTTTTTTGCGTTTTAGTTTTTCTAAGTGTTTTTTGACAAATACTTTTGAAACATAATTTAGTTTGAAAGAATGAACTGTACGAATAGGTAAGGTAGGTGTTTAATTTCACAAAGAGTCTTTTAATAGATTGGAAGAACGCTTGAACTTTTGTGCCACTAATGTAAAATACTTGCAAAACTTATTTTCTTTATTTTTAACAGCAGACAACGAAGTTTGTGGTAGTTTAAATGCATTTTCTATTTTGCGATTTATTATTTTGTAGAAACATGCTAGGTTATTAGCAACTCCCTATGGTTTCGATTTTTTCGCTGCGAATTTTGTTTTAAATTTTTTACTTTGCTTATTTAACTGCCAGTCTTCAAGTTTATTTGATTTTCTGGCTTTTCTACGTCTTTTCAAATCAACAGCATGTTAACTGTGGCTTACCGCAAGGGTCAATATTAGGACCACTTTTGTTCCGAGTTATGTTTGCAGATGACACTGCAATATATGTTTCAGATGAATGTTTTCTAAAACCAACTAAATACAGATATTTTGTAAATTCCAAAATATTTTGACAATAAATTCGTTTGATAATAAACTTGATCGGCTAAAAACCTATGCAACAAATCAAAAACTTATGATATCAACATCATCAGCTATTGATTTCCGAGCAATTGTATCACCACTTTTAACATACCGTGCAATTTTGAAGATCAATCCAAATACTACACAAATAAACAAAATTACTTCACTGAATAACGAACGAGACACATTGTAAATTAACCTTCGATCTTTTTGCCATCAATCACGAATATGATAAAGAAACGCACGCGCATATTAGATAGACAATGTATTGATGCAAGTCTATGCATAAGCCTCAGTGGTTATTTTACAGTTAATAACAATGGGAAAGACACCAGAAACAGGGGTATAAGTATCAGATTGCCCAAAGTTCGTCTGCAGATGGCAAGACATGGGTTTATTACAACAACTTACTTAGATCGATTCGAAAAAATGAATATTTCTCTGAGTTTAAAATTAATATTAACCAACAATTTTGGCACATTAAAATTATAATTAATTACAGACTAACTACAAACTAAAACTGCGCAAGAGAAAAAGCTTAAGAAACTTGAACTGCCATTGGTTTCGTACCAAAACTTTAATAAAATGTATATTTACTTAAATATCTTTTAATGTAAGAAATTTTCATCAGCTTTAAACGGTAAAGCACATTTAATCTCTACAATCTCTTGGCTTCTGATGAATTTTCTTTTCATTCTACCAACATAACTTTTTAATGGCAGCATGGCAATGATAAAAATAGGCAACACGCGTCAAGTTTGAGCCTGTCAAGGTTGTTTAATGATTAGATAAAGGAATAAATTCAACTAGAGATATTTTAAAGGGAAAGGTTTGTTTGCATTAGTATCTTGTTTTAGTTCAAAGCCGTTTCTCGTTCCTGTTCATGCTGAATATTATAAGATTGTAATCTTTAGCAAGACCTTTTTGCTTAAATTCGTTTTGATTTAGCTGTTTGAGGATTCCCCTACTACAGAAGCTCTTGGGTCCCAGAATTTGAACAGACTCTAAAGTATTTTCATAAAATTTGAGGTTATTCTCTCTCCAGAGTGATTTAAGTGGCAAGTTATGGAGGTAATCCTAAATTATCTATTTTTAAAGGTATCAACAAAAAAACCAAAAAAAAAAAACATGCGTTTGACGGTATGAAAAGACAAAGTTTTTAGTTGGATGGGACTCCAAGCTGACATCGTCTTATTTCGTTTAATTTTGAGGCATTACATTATTTAGATAACTTCTTTTAGCGTTACGGCTGAATGATCTTTTGGAATAATTACAGTTAGAGTAATGTCATTTTTAATTTGAGTGACCTTTGACTACTATAAAAATTCTATGATATTAATAGAATATCTCATTTCCGGTACAATTCTAAAAGATGGCGAGAACTGTTTAGCATTGTTAGAAGCATTCTTAAGTATTCTTTCTGGTTCAAAACAATCTTTTCCTTAAAATCTTAACATTATATCAGAAGGCCTGAAAATCTGATCTATAAATCTATAGGATAATATCATTATCAATCATCGATTTTAGAGTAGTAGAAATTTTTGTCTGTAACCAAACTGATCATTTTTACACTGAAAGCACAAAAAGGTTATCCGGAAATACAAAAACTGTCTCAGAATCGTTCAATGAACCCACTCATAACAATCGTATTTTATACAACCTCACGAAATCTGTGATTGTTTTATCCGCAAAGAACAGCCTTCAATTACCTCAGAAAATAACCGCAAAAAATGGCAGCTTGGATGTTTCTGATTTTGGTTATGTTTTGAATAAAGATTTAACTATAATACCTGCCATGCAATGTTAAAAATGTGAACGAAACACTGTTTTTCCATGTAAAAACGAGAATTAAATGATGTCAAAAATTATGATGTCACAGAGGTGATATTCCACTTATTGCGTATGTACTCGGCGTTGAATTTTGACTATTGAATTTCATGACTACTGCACCCAAATATTGTAAAAACGTACAAATTTGCTCCAAGTTTCGTATTTAAAAATTAACTTGAAGATTCCTATGGTTCAAGCATATTTTCAGGCGTAAACTTTAAAATTTGATCGCCAATAAAAAACCTTTTCTAACGGTTTATGGATTGGAGTATAAATCTAATGAAAGTTGATTTTTTTAGACCGTGAACCCACCACAAAATTCAAAACAGCATCTTTAACCTTATTATGCCGTCCAAACAACTTTTAAAGAGAAATTAAGGGTACAAAAATGCAATTATGATTTCTAACGCGTACCATTTTTTCCCTACAGAAAAAGTCTCGTTAAATAGTAGATTTGAATTCATCCACCAAAAAAACATATTTAAATGTTAGATAAATTTATCTACTCAAAACAATTTGAAGCATCAGTCTCATATAATATTACAAGAAAAAAAATAAATGTAATAAAAATATCCATTATTTAAGAAACTATTTATTTTAATCGTACAAAAATATAATTGCTGCTGCCATTCTTTAATCTGTTGTTTTAAGTTAGTGTACCGCTGACGTATGCTAAAATTTTGCAGTAGGTACGTTTCTACAACGTTTTATTCAGGGTTTTGTTTTTTTAAGCAATCGTAGACTACTAGACAGTATTTAGTTTTAGTATATTTGCCTAAATCTTCATCCATACCCCATCAAAAGCATCGAAGCATTGGTTTCCTTTGGATTCACCAATTGCTTATTTTTAAAACTTACTATCGATTCTTAGAGTTATAAAGTTTTACAAGTGGATTTATTTTCTGCTAGTTTTAGCCTATTTTTCTTTAAAAATTGAGTATCGGCGTTGTTAGATTCTCGTTTTAATTAGGATTCATCATCATCATCATCATCATCATCATCATCATCATCGTCATCATCATCATCATCATCATCGTCATCTTCATCGTCATCATCATCGTCAACGTCAACGTCTTCGTCATCATTGTCATCATTGTCATTATCGTCGTCATCGTCGTCATCGTCATCATCATCGTCATCATCGTCATCATCTTCATCATCATCATCATCGCCATCATGATCATCATCGTCATGGTCGTCATCATCGTCATCATCGCCATCATCGTCTTCATCCTCATCATTTTCATCATCATCATCACGAATGTAGAATGAAAAAGATACTGCTATTCCGGACTACTTTGAGGATACCTGTATCGCACTTGCTCTCTTTTATGTAGAAAGTCAGAGTGTAGTGCATAGAATTTAACTGGACATGCCAAGTACCAACAACCATTTTGAGGGTTGGCATTGCCGATTTTAATCTCTTTTTATGGCATCTTACTTAACATTATGAAAGTTTAAAAAGATTAGTCCTCAAACTCCAGCTCAAAGAAGCATATATGCCATTTGAAATAAGCTGGTTTTGACGATTGTTGACTATTTTCCAAACGGTCAACTCATTTGCTACCTTTGAGGAACAATGAATAATTTGGCACTTTGAAGGAAGATGTAGGAAGTTTTGCTTCTATTTGAAAGTTTAATTTTTTAATTAGTATAATAAATCGTTTTTCCGGGCTGGGGTGGGGTTTACTTTTCTACTATCCTTTTGATACACCAGGTATTCATACCAATGGATGTTGTTCGACAAGGCTGTGAAAAGCATCTCAGGCAAAAGCATGGAATCTGAGAAAAAGCTTATTGAACATAAATATTTTGGAGTTGATAGGTAGGTAGATGTCATTTGAACAAATTTTCGAAGGGAGTTGGTAGAAAAGAACGAGAAATTTAAACAATTAGAAACTAAATGAAATTATTCTACGGAGTATCCATTCTCTGCTAACGAAACGTACAATAAGTTTGCATTAATAAAAGTTCTTTTTGATCATTCATTATATGAGTTGGAAACCAATGCTTGGTAGCAAAAGAAAATTTTTAACAAGCTGAGCTCATTTGTGCTTACAATTTTTACCTGGAATTGCTGAACAAAGATTTTAAGCTCATTTTCAAAGAAGCGTCACATGTTTAAAAGGAAAAAATGCTGGGAGCATTTCCCCAGTAAATTTTAAGTGGAAAGAGATGGCGCCTTCGTGTACATAAAGTTATAATTTTGAAATTTCCTATAAACTGAGTGGAAACTTTCAAATACGGCCTGTATTACTACAGGTCCCTTTGATAAAGTTAAATTATAGAATATTATTAAAGCTTGAAGAATATAATCACAAAAATTTTGATTTTCCATCATAACTCAATATTGGTAAAACCAGAAAAATTCTCTCCTCCAGCTAACAAGCTTGTAAACATTCAAAAATATCCATTTAACTTAAAAATTCAACTTATGATTGAGTTCCTAAGTAAATTACAAAAAAATATAAAAAAATATTAAATCTTAAAACACAACTTTTAGTCTCATTATAAATTTTCAATTGTTATAGACTTTTAGCTGAAACCTTCAATAAGCTACAGTACGCCTGCACGAAAAAGATTTGATAAAATTTTCTAAAATTAAAAAAAGGAATACAATCTAGCATCTCAATACAGTTCTGTTGTTTATTAGAGAAACTAATTTATTAGAAGACCTTTCCAGACTTAGTAACGTTTGTTTTAGGTTTATATTGCTTCAATTTCACTCCATTTGCTTAATATGTTGCTATGAATAGCAAAGCCGTTTCTTATTTGAAATATAGCTTTTTGTTTTTGAAGGTGTCACTCCTTTTCTTCGAATTTTTGGCTGTTGATTGACTTCTACTAGTATATAATTACTGAATTAAATTTGTTTGTTGAGAAGAATTGTATGTATAAGATTGTATTTAGTAAATAACTTTTTACTTACTCTGAGCCAGCTTTAGGTATATTTTAATATTAAATTTATTTATTTTTGTATTTAAAACTGGTTATATTATTATTAAAGAAGGCTCGATGAAAGATAACAAGATTGACTGGACCAAATAGGTTGTTTATAAAGAAAAGAAGAGTTTCTTAAATGTGAAAGAAACTGGAATGTTGCAGCTGCAGCTGTAGATGACGTTGATGAGAATCTAACGACGCAAAAAACTGAAAATACACTTTCTTCTTTATTTTTTTTTGTTCTTTCAAGCGTAAGCTAAAAGTAAAGTTATCTAATCTTAATGATAAAAATTTTCTAGCTGACAATTTTTAGCATTATATCCTTACAAATAGCGTAATTTTTGGTGAAACTGTGGCCCGGATTGGTTTCTGAACAGTATTTAAAGCGAAAAGTTTTTTTAAATATTTTTCAAAAAAGTACTGTCAAATTGCCTACGTATGTAACACATGTGAGTACAGTTGTTTTGCATACACTAAAAAGTACATCGAAAAAACTTCTAAACTTTGTAGTTACGTTTTTGATGTTAACACATGTTCCGTAATTGCATTTCCAGAAATTGACAATGGCATTTCGGCGATGGATCGTCTAATTGGCATTATGAATATGGTGCTTACGATGAACAGGAATGCATTCTATAACACTCAAAATAAAGTAATGGCTAAAAGTTATTTATGTGCTTTTGAAATTTCCATGGTATATGCTGCTGCTAAGTTGTCTGACACTTTGTTTGATGTTGCTATATCTGGGGACGGCGCATGGGAAAAAAAAAGATTTCTTGTTGTTGAATGGTTTTGTTTCAGTAGATGTTTGACTTACTATGAGGGAAAACTAAAAAATGAGAAAATATGCAGTTGAAAATAACGATCTATAGATAAGTATGAATGCCCCGTCAACTCTAAGGGCTCAGTTGCAACTACTTATACAAATATTTTCTACATAACAAGAGAGAGAGAGAGAATGTTATATTTAACGTGGGGAACCAACAAATTGCCGAGGCAATATTTCCAGATGGGCCCACGTGGCGGGTCTTGGAGTACTTAGAACGCCCATTTGCGTCTACGAAATTCGCTCAACCAAACAACCCGACCAATTTGAGGAGTTTGCGTATTTATAGAATGTTTTCTTTTAGATAAAATGAACAATACAAGAAATATAACATCGATCTATACAAAAAAGATAGTGTGGCTGGTTTTGAAAATGAAAATGGGCAACAAGCACAGCAGATCTGAAGGCATTTGATGAAATAATACAACGTAAGAATTCTCAACTATTTAGATATAACTAACTCTACATTTGATTGATAGAATCTATCAACCATACTAAAAAGCTTGACGATGAAGCGATTTACATGCATGCCAATTCTAACCACCTAAGTAAAATTAAAAAAAATATATCGCATAGGCGGCATATCATCTAACAAATTATTATCGATCAATCATCCCAACACTACCAAGAAGCATTATCAAAAAGTGAATACAATCACAAACTTAAAAATCAAGAAATGAAAACCACTGAAAAAAATGATAAAAGGAAAAAGAAGTTTATGATTTGGTTTAACTTAATCCAACAAAACAGCTGTAGAAACTGATAGTGGCAAATTATATCTAACTCAAAACTAATAATTTATTAGCGGCAACCAAAAGTTGAATTTTTCAAAAAAGGTAAACTTGCATGCCAGATATGGGTTCGATCATAAAGAAAGACAACAATGAAGTAATTAAAGACAAAAAAAGATTATTGAATTATATAACTGCCTTAATAAAACCTGCTTTCTCAAAAAGGGAATCTTTGGGAAAAAATAATATTTATAAAGCTACCTTAAAATAAGAAGACCCGGGAAAAAAAACGTGTATTGGGTTCTGTTAAACAATCTTTCGCAAACCACAAATCTTCATTCCACAACAATAACATTAAATGAACTGGATTATCTTCCGTATAAAAGCGACTGAAAGACCTTAAAAACATCACCTTTCGTAACGTTTAGAATTCGTTAACAACTGCAGGCATCCTAACAAATTCAAAATTTTGAGAATGAGTAAAAATAGAAAATAAAAATTGCTCAGATAATGTACATGATACAATTAAACTGCGGTTGGTAAGGAAGACAGGTCACAGGTTACACAGGACACAGGTTACACAGGTTACACAGGGCACAGGTTACACAGGTTGCAGGCAAAATCTTACTATAAAAATATAAAAATATAAATCTATAAAAATAACGCACCACAAGATATGCTTACTGTTACTTAAAAGCGTGTAATTTCTAAGAAATTAGATTCAAAAATGGGGAAAAAGTTTCGGCTTTTTCATTTTCAAACGGGTTTTTCCCATAAACGTCTCTAAATATGTGTTCTTTTGATTAGATTTAACGAAGATTTAAAATTTACCATTTTATTTTCAAATAACGAAGTTTTGTATCATCTTTAGAAGTTCAATAAACTATATATAAAATCTGTAGAATAACTCTTAATGGCTTTATCTTCATAGCTCAAAATCTCGGCTGTAAAAAGTCTTAATAACTTGTCTGGCAAATCGAGACAAACAATAAATGGAGAGCAAAGATCTACTTTCCAGAAGGTTAGTTTATATTTTTCATGTGTACATCATATTTTCAATGACGTATTTACGTTTACATTATTACGAAATGAAACTGTCTAGATAATTCACAAAAACTTCTTTTTCGTATTTAGAAAAAATGTCTCATTGCTTTGAAGTTTTTATTTGAACTTTCGAATTTGAAACTAATACGATGGCGCAAGTCAATTTATTTATTAAATTTATTAAATTTATTTATATATTTTCTTCTTTTCAAAACAGTTTCAGTGTTGCTTCAGTGGTTTTATGGAACCAAAGATGTTTAAGGCTTCACATGCCATCTTTTTCACTAAGAAAACCCTCGAAAGTCAACACTGAAGATGCAAATGTCCACAAAACTACCAAAAAAATCGAAAGCGAAAAAGCGAGGGCTCTCAAAGTTCAAGTGAAAGTTAGAACTAAAAATGTACATCTACAAGTGAAGTTGACAATTCAAGAGAAAACACTTTACTGTGTTCAACAAGGTAGATTAAAGAGGACAAATCGACACCCTGTTTGTATCATGGAAAAAAGATTTTAATAGTCAAGATGTTGTTGATTAAATCGTCAATTAAAAATTTCTGGTGGAATCAAAGAATTGGTGCAGCAACAAAAAAAAAAACTAGTTTTTAATTTATTGTAGCCTTGGGAACGAAAATATCTAGAGGGCTAATGCAAATGTGTTTTGGCAAAATAGAAGATTTAATGGGAATGAATTGACTGTGTATGAAGGAAAAATTGTTAGTTCTGCGCAAATTTCCATGTGCCTCAAAAGTCGGAAACCAATTAGGAACAAACAAGTTTTACTTAGGAAAATCTATCATCGCTTCAGTTCATTCGATGATTATTATCGAGCAGTCACTGTTGTTTTAGGCAGCAAAGGATTTATGATTGATCTCGTTACCTTGGAGTATTACTTTAAGTTGAAATCCTATCAATTTTAAATCAACCCTTGGCAATATAAAAAGATACCCGAAGCCTTTCCAACCAACCAGCACTACAAGTTTAAGAAAGCAAATAATGTTGCTGGTCCATCAAATGTATACGATGACATGTTCGAAGTTGTTGGAGGTATGACAGCATCTAAACAATTTAGTGATTTACCTCGCTGCCAGCAGCAAGTGAAATAAGAACATGGAAAAATTAGAAAAGAACAAAAATCCGATCAAGTGGCTGAATTGTTCCGGCAAGTAGAGGTTATATCTCTATTCGGGATTAAAATTTTAATCCAGGAATCCATTTTGTTATCACACTCAAAGAACTTTTGTCTGACAATGCGGAATTCTGAAGAGGAAACGGAAAATCGCCATGGATACTTGATAAATCATATTTCTTATCTATTGTTGTAATGATTATATAAATTAATACATTAATGACAATCAACAGCT
>JAUZNK010002640.1:0-11349 GCA_035046665.1 Euphysa ruthae | reverse complement strand
GACTGGAATGGCCACGCACGTTATGCTTTTAACATAATAAAATTTAATATATATTTTTTATTTTTTTTTTATTTTCTTTTTTAAACGTTTTCAGATTACTATGTGAATTTTAACAGATATATTCCATCCAGTAAAGCAAAAGGTTTTAGTATTTTGTGTTTTCGGTATTTTGAACATTTAACCCTTTTAACGGCCCATATTTTGCCTTTTTGTAAAAAATTGTTTTCAGCATCTACCTGCCAAATTTTTGCGTTATTTGGAATTTCCCACTGAAAAATCTTTTTCAAAAAAATGGATTTTTTTGAGAAATCATTTTTTGCATCTACCTCCAAAGTTTTAGGATTTTTAGAATTTTTTTAGTTGACTTTTGACCCAGTAGGTCAAAACTTACCACCTGATAAGCCCTTATCTTCCCCATGAGAAAAGTTTTTCAAAAAAAATTTATGGTTTTTAGTGAGAAATTATTCTTTACATATGCTTGCCAAATTTGAGGTTATTTAGAATTTTTTTGGTTGAGTTATGACCCAATATGTCAAAATTTATCCTCTAACACTCACTTTTGTCCCCACTTTTATGTTAAAAATGTTAAGAGATTTTGACAGGAAATTTGTTGAAATTTGCGCTTTCAAACAGTCATAACTATTGAACCGTAGCAGCTATTGAGACAAATGAGACCTTTTTGGAAGTCGCATGATTTCGTCTTTCACTTGATACCAAATGATTTGTTCATAGTTATTGTTTTTAAAAATGCTTGACATCCCTAATAATACAACTATCTTCCTGGTGTTAAATAAAGAAAATGCCATATTTACATTTGTATCTGCAGAAGAAACCTGAAACAGAGTTCAACTAACAACAAATTTTCTTGGACTGATAACATCAGAAAATTAAATAAAGCTGTAAATAGAAAAAATTCTCTGTAGACAGTATATCGGAACTAATTTTGATTTGATTTCATTTGGTAACTAATGTTTCCATTGAATTATTCTATACTGTTCAAATATTATTAATAAAGAAATAGGAAGGCTAGACAAAATACGAAAAAATAGGCACGAATTTAGTTACAAAGTTAGGCACAAATATAAGCACAAATTTAGGAACGAATTTTCTGCGTAGTCAGCAAAAAAAGCTTCCTTAATATTAAGAATTTTTTGCTTTACTGCCAGATAAGCTTCAACTGCAAAGCAAAAAAAACTAAAAATATAGCTGATTTTGTAGACCCGCTAGAAATTAAATTTAGGATCTGTTAAAGTGAAAAAAAATATTATAGTCTGTAAATATTAGGCTTCCGCATTTTAAAAAGACATATTGATGACAAAACTTTTTTTTCTTATGTTTGATTTTATGAAGGTTGTGTCCAACCTTAAATGGCTGTTACGCTTCTACTTTTTATATTAGTTATATTTACAACTCCTTAACCAAATTTTTTTTCGTTTTCTGTTCGAAGATTTCCTTATATTTTGTGGTATTAAGTGAAGATATGTCTGTGGTATTAAATGAAGATTATGTCTTAGACATTTCAAATTTTTTTACAAACTTCTGTTTCTAAATTGAATGTACCTTTCTAGTGTATGAAGTAAAGGGACGAATGACAGAACACGATGAAGAACAGTAGCTTTCTTTTACTGCTTTACCTTGGTGGGGTGGATGTCGATAACTTGATAGAGTTTGTAAATATTGCTTCGAAAAAATAATTAGAAAATTACTGTCAAACAAAGAATTGGTTGTAAATTGTTGTCCTTTAAGCTTTTAAATCTGCAATATCCTGCAATTAAATGTGTGGGCGTCCCAATAACAACATATTGAGCAGATAAAATCAATACCAAAAGAAATCACTGAGTAAGCAAAATATATCATTGCTGGGAAAGTTTTTCAAGCAGACATCCTGATGAACTTTGGAAACAGTAATTAAACAAAATCTTCTAAAAACAAAAGATTGAGTAAATAAGTATTTATTCTTCCACAAACATGTATAGGCATGCTATGTAAATTACAAGACAAGATAATAGACAAAAAATAACAAAGACAAGATAAGATAACAATCTTTTCGTAATATGCACATATGCAATGTCTATAAACTATTAAAAATTATAATATAATAACATGTAGAATTAGTTGAAAATATCTGCATAGTAGATTTTAATCTAGGTGTCACCATTGAATTCAATTTGAGATAGAAATGTTGTTTTTTAAGAAAAAAAATATAAAATATGTAGAAAATATGCCCATCTAAATAATTCGTTAGATGAAATAACATTATGTTTTTTCAGTCGCGAGATAAAAAGAAGGGAGGGAGGGGATTCAGGACAAAGTGACAAACCAAAATTAAATGTATAAGTATAGTCATTATTTTTGTCTTAATTAGTAGGAACTGAATGTCTAGTCTTTTGGTGGCTTATTTAAAGAATTGCACGTTCTATTTTTAAGGTTAGTTCCGGTGCGTTTATAGGATTCAGTTCCTTGGAGAAAAAATTCCAATTTGTACATCTTTTTATTTGAAATGTGTTGGAATCATACCTTTTAGAACAAAAGTTTGGAATATAAACTGTTCGCGATATAGAGTTTCGGGTTCTAAAATTTTACACTGTACATGATAGTTACATCTTTATAGTTAAAATCTAGAGTATTTCGTGGTATCGTTAGTTTTTTGCTGTCATATAAAAAGAGAACATTGTTAAGCTTTATAAAGTATTTTATTTTTAAAATTTTATTTTCTTTGAAAAGAGGCTGTTATGAGAGTTATATTCAACAAGTGACAGAATACGAAAAGATATCTTATGTAAAATTTAGAGTTTTCTTAAATATTGGGAATTGGAATGAGCCCAAACTTGTGAGCCATAAGATAGATGAGATGCAAAGAGTGTGTGATAAATTTGAAATAATATAACTTTTGGTGCATAATGTCTCGCTTTTGATAAAATAGCGTTGGCTCTAGTCAACTTTTTGATAATTCAAAACTGTAATTTAATCTTATCAGTAAGCTATTTAGATAAATACCAAGATAATTTATTGAATCATCTAGTCGAAGCCGTATACCATTAATTTTAACCTTTAAATTAACAGGTACCTTTGTTCGTGGCTTACGAAAAATTATTAACTAGGTTTTTTCGCGATTATGTGAGATGATTTTGTTTGCATCTAGCCATATATGTAGATTTTTAAGATCTATGTTGAGAACTTTTGACATTTGTTTATGTGTACTACAAATTTTCAACAGATTTGTGTCATCTGCGAAATGATATGATTTAGAACGTCTAGTTGCAAAATAGAAATCATTGATATAAATTATGTAAAGCAACGGTAGTTGTAGCCGTTAGGGGAAACAAATTGCTTTCGATGAGTAAGCTATGGTTTACACCAATCGTTCACAGTACCTTTAATACCGTAGTGTTCTAGCATTTTTAATAGAATCTTGTGATTTACCGTATCAAAAGCCTTCTCTAAATCTATAAATACTCTACCTAAAGTCTTATTGTTATCTAAAGCCTTTCGCGTAGTTTCATTTATATACGACTTTATAGATCCAAACTGTGAGTTATAGAGACAATTAAACCAATTAAGAAATTCGTATACTCGTTTATGTAGTGTCTTTTCTACAATTTTAATAATATTTGGCAAGAGGCTATGCTGAGTTTAGAGTTTTTGAATATTGGTATTGTTTTTGTTGTTCTTAAGACTTCTGGATGAGTACTTGTTATTAAAAAAAAGGTGTAACAACTTACTTAGGATAATGCTGGTTTCAATTTCTATTAATTTCAAGATGGTATTTGGTATGCTATTTGGTCGTTCGATTTCCCATCATTCAGACTTGAAATTAAACTTTCGATCTCAATGGCCGAACATGGTCTTAATTCAATAAAATTAGGCAACAGGTCATTTAGATATTCAGAAAATTCAATATTCGCTGTATTTCCTTTTTGTTTAGTATTTAATCAGCTATTGAGCTAAAGTATACATTAAAATTATTTGCAACATCCTTTAGATTACTCAAGATTTTTTTCAATGCTAATAGTGTTACTAAGATTTTTCGTTTTAGGATTTATTACTGTTTAGATGGCTTGCCAAACTTTTTTTGAATTATTCTTTTTGTTATTAAGGAAAGTTCGAAAATATTCCCTTTTTCTCTTTGTCTTGCTGTCTGAGTTACTAGTCATGGGTTATATCTTTCAGTAGCAATCGTTTTTGTCGTACTAGCGGAACGTAACAGTTACTGTCGGTGCGGTATTAAGAGTTCACTCTGCAACGATGAGCGTCTGTCGAGCAATAAAACCCGATTGGTTTCACACTTAGCCTAGAAACTTGCTGGGATGTCTGGATTGCATTCTTCGAGCTGACCAGCATCACTCCCACTCCAGTTCTTGCTTTCTTACAATATTGTGAATAATATCTCTTGATAATGGTACGGCTCTTCGTCGAGTTTGGACTTGGCTCGACTAGATATTCCCTGCAGTGCATACATCCTGAAATACTTTTTGGACATTGATAGATTAATAAAGTGTTGTCGGCACCCTTTTTAAATCGAAGCTTATTTGTGTGAAATAGGTCAACTTTGGCTTCTAGTAGCTTGTGGTAAGTTCGGATTACAACAGTCTGTGTTGAGGCACCACCCACCAACTTGTGAGCTCAGGTAGATGCGTGTTAGGTTTGATCATTTCATGAACAGTTTCCATTTTAGAGTTTTATATGACCTGAAGAAGCCCGCATGTCTAACAAAAATGTATGCTAACTTATTTACAGAATCTAGCAAGCAGCTGTAACCCCAGCACATCCAAGATTCATGAGGCATTCCTTGGTAGCTGCTGTTTGAGCCTTCAAACTCCCTTTTATCGGACCCTTCGTTGAAAGAGCCGCTGAAACAGCATGTTGAGCCATTGGCGGAGCAACCATGGCAACGCTTTTTTTTGCAGGGACTGCCATACGCATGATTCCACCCCATAAATTTCCTCCTTGCACGTAATTAGGCAATGCTACACCTTCTTGATAATAGCAATGAAGAGAGTGGCAGCTTTTCGTATCAGTAGTAAGCTTTTCTAGAACTCTCATTTCGTTTTGCGAACACCGCTTTGAATGCTTAGGTGGTATAGAATGAAGTCTACGCTATTGCCATGTGTGTCTCTAACATTTATTTAGATTGATTGGAATAAGCGTGTGTTCAATTGTTGAGGTTCGTAGTCACCTCGTAGAAACCTTGCGAGCCCTTAACGAAATAGCGGAGAGCTGTCTCGAGGTTGCTATCTTTGTAATTTGGTAACCTTCGATTTCAATTTCACCGCGCTCGCGACTTAACATCTCTACCTTGTAACTTAATATGTATATTGGCTAGCCTCTCTATTTCATTTGTAGAAGTTGACAGAAACAACACTTTGACCTTAGCATAAGCTTACTTTAACATATTTAAAAGATCCTATTTTTTTTTGTTTTGTTTTTGAATATATAAGAAATATAATATAAGAAACAGACAAACTCAGAACTAACTCTGACATATAAGCTGCTACTATGAAATAAGTTCCCAGAGAAACAAGATATTCAAGCTACTATGTATTTTGTTTCGAAAATATAGCATAAAATGTTACCTACTTTAATAGAAATAATAGTCCAATCTTATTACATATTTTGTTTCCTCGAAAATTTTCCTTAAACCTAATGTTCGAGCATTTGTTGCCCGTCCAAATCTAAACCAATTTTTGTTTGTAATGAGTAGAGTAGAGAGTCAAGACGACTAAGGTAGAGATGATTAGGTTAAATTTCGAATGTTGATCAAGAAGATTGAAAGAAGGATATTTCTAGGTTAGAGTTAGAATGCTGATCATGAGGATTGAAATAAAAATATCTCTAGATTAGAGCTGGGATGCTGTTCAAACTGTGAATATTTATAGTTTATAAATTTTTAATTATTCTATAGAAAACGAATTTTCATTTTTAGCACGTCGATCAAAGATAGATGTCTTTTCGTCTCTTCAAGTAGTACCTTAGCTTAAATTGGCCTGCTTCGAATCAATTACTTTTATTACTCTTGGGTTTCTTTAATAATTTAGGAAAACAAAAATATTATTAATGTTTATAATAATATTAATAAATATTATCGATATTATCCATTTTTTTTTATTAATCTTTTTGCAAATATTAAGCACAAGTTTTAAATTTTTTTGCATTCAATAATTTTTTTTCTAGATTTTGGGAAACCAATAAATTTTCAGAAATCTTAAAAATAACTATAATTTTAAGAAACATTTGCCAGAACCCTTCGTACTTATGAATCTGGAAAAAAGGCTTTTTTTGTAAATAAAAAAAAATTAATAAGTGACTGATCTGTTAGCAAAAAAAAAAAAAAAAAAAAAAAAAAAAAATTTTATTTTTAGGGTTTAACCTCTTCAAACTGGAATCACACCAATACTCCAACAGCCCCTGTATTGGCCTGATATTTACTTTGGTTATGGAATCAAAACGGATTTTTCTTTGCGCGGACAAATATGAAGTGCAGTGATAAATGGATAGCATATTTAACAAAAAGTTTATCAGTAGTACAGATCGAAAAAACCAAGTTTCAAGCGTAAGAGTTTACATAGAGCGTTTAATCATACTTTATTAAGTTTATGTTATAATTTTTTATGCCATCATCCATTTTGGCTGACACCTAGTATTCATTGTTATACCAAATATAGAGTTTATTTTTAACAGATATATTATTTATAATGCGAATACAAGCTCAAAACAAACATTAAAGGGACAAATTCGCTTGCTCTTATCACTTCTCGTTTAAATACCGATATAAAATTGATAAAACAGCAAAACTACCTTGGAAATTATGTTTCAAGTTATTAAGAGGACGCAAGTTCGCAAATTTTTGGAATTTATATTTCAGAAAATTGCTATATACATAATGCAAGATTTTACAACAGGCTTAAAACGAAATAAAAGATAATTTATGTCATCTGATGTTTTATAGTTTCCCATTGAGGGTTTTTGAAAGACTTTTATATCCATTATAGTCGCACAAACCTTATTGTTTATACCAAACAATCATTTATTCTTATGGAAAATCGTGTTTATGATTTTGAAAATTTGTTGATCATCTCCTTTATTAAATGATATCTGTATTATAGTACTTTATAAGATTTAGATTGTTAATTAACATGACCGGAAAGTTACCTGCCGATCATCAACCCCGGACTGTTACCCCTTGATTAATTAACCTCTGAATATTTATCCCAGATATTTGTCCCTTGGTTATATATGATTGGGAAAGAGAATTTTTTTCATCTCTTACCTACAAAAATAAAGATGCAACAACTAAAGTATAAAATGAGTCAAGGCCTCGATAAGAACATGCTGGGTGCAAACATTTTGACATCAACACACTTTTTTTATCGCATTTCGTAAAACAGGAAAAGGGCGATCTGCGGTAGAGAAATTTATGGGTATAATGAATATTAAATCGCGGATGAATAAAAATAGCTACAACACTCTATAACATTGTGATAGGTAGTTATAAATGTGTAGTTGGTTGGTGAAAGCTTGAAGACCCCATCAAATAAATTAATAACTTCTGGAAAAAAATCTGAATTTGTAATGTGCGGATTAGATGGTTCGTGACAAAAGCGTGGATATGCGTCAAGTAACGGTGTAGCTACAGCAGCTTCAGAGGAAAGTAGAAAATATATATTTCAATTAGAGCTTGAAACTGTGTGTTGCATATGAGAATTAAAAGTAAGTCTCATCATGAAGAATGAGATGATTTCTATGCATCGTTTGATCCCGAATGCCAAATAACGCATTACGGATAGGCAGGATCCACGGAAGAAAGTCGTAAATCAAAAAAGGTTTGACGGTAGGGGAAGAAAGTCAATCAACGATACACTACATTTATAGAGTATGGGGACAATGACTATATATAACGTATTGAAACATAAGACCAATGAAACATCTTTTAACTCCCTGGATATAGTCCAAAATCCTAATAAATATAGGCTGTATTTTGTAAAAAAGCGAATTTATTTTATTTAAAATTTTAAAATTCTTTTTTATTATGCATTGCTTGAATAAATCTATCTATGTTTTTGCGTGTGATACTTAACGAGGCCACAATGGAAATATTGTTGTGACAGGATATTTTTGTGTCTATTATCCTTGCCACTATTTTTTTTTATCTTAATGTTTATTATTTTTGCTAATTTATTCTTGTCTTGTATTTTGTTTAGAATATTTTTTTTTTTTTTTGGCTGAATAAATGTACTGATAAAGGTACTGATTTACCGACATTTAGCCACAGTTTAGGTCAAATAATAATATAAAAAACATTTATAATGCTTAGCTTTTCTGTCAGATAACAGTAAATTATTTATAGAATTATCACAAAAAATTTTAGATGTAGCCGATAACTCATTCCGTCATCTTACCATTTTTCGCATACTGACGCACAGTTCCACCTGGTGTCGTTTAGCGGAAGTTTATATTGAGCTGTTGCGAACCAAAAATTATATCCAACATAATTACGTAATTCTGTTTGAATTTAATATATTAATTTAATCCTTAATTAAATAAGCGTTTTAAACATGCTACTGAGTAAGTTCTACTAAGAATAGCAATAAATAAAAATATGGCTTAACTATGTTTATTAAACTTTATTTATTCGCTTAAGCTTTACAACCTTTAAAAAGTTTTGGATTAACACGAACCTTTAAAAAGTTTTGGATTAACGCGCATCTTTTCACTATCTTTCTTCAAATGTTATCGAGACAGTTTATAGCGCCGGTATGATCGATACAAAATTTGAAATTTTTAAAAAATCGATGATGCCTTAAAGGTATTTGCGTTTATCACGTCAGTATAAGGTATATGTGTGTAGCAAAAACTTTAGAAAGTATAAAAACGAAAAAGTTCCTTATTTTTGTTTTCTAGATTCTTGATGTATATCAAAATGGTACATGGTCGTATACTGTATTTTATCGATTATAATTGAAATCAACTTGAACTGAAAGTAGCTCTCCAACAAGATATCTTTCAAAACAATTGATGGTTTCAAACAATTGCAAAAAGTTTGCTTTTTTGAATGAGATTAAATATTTCATTGCAAAGGAAATTTTGGGAAGGCCCAAATATTTGAGACAAAATTTAAGAGACTTAAGTTCTCAAATTTTTGTCGTTGTAAACGCACTTATGTTAAGTTATTAGTTAACTATTTTTAACTTTGAACATAATGGATAGGGTATACTTTTTCATAGCTAAGAGAAGTAAACATATTAGAAACCAAAATTAAGTCTCGTTATGTTACAAGTAATTAAGTTTTTTATTTGCAGTATGTTGGAATTAAAGCCTTATGAAAAAGTTGACTGGACGCAGTCTTGTTCGGAAATGACTTAACAGTGCATCATGATAAGATATGTTCTCGATCAACAACACAAGTTATCGTTTTTGATAATCAAATTTTTTTAAATGCTCGTAGAATAGGTTTAAATAAAATGCATGTGACACTTATAAAAATGTAAGTGGAATATAAACGATTTAAACAGATATTTTTCTAACCATTGTGAGTGGTTTTTTGATAAAAAAAATAAGGGTGCACATTAGTGAAGACAAAATGCATTTTTCTTTTTATGGAAAATGAAAGTTAAGAAAACAATCATTTGAATTTAAATTATATAGGTGCACCTACTAAACAACATACTTCAGTGAAATACCTGGAGTGTATATTAAATTAAATCTTTGGTCGGAAGTGAATGGGTTGCTATGTTTTAAAATACAATTAACTTTAATTCAGACTTCGATACCGGAAAAAAACTTTTTTAATAGCAGTTTAAAACGTTCTTTTTGCAATGTTCTCATTCAACCACGTTTAGAATCTGCTGTTTAGCCTGGTATATAGGCCTTAAAAATTCGCTTAAATGTTTAAAAATCGCACAAAAACATTTTATAAGATCTTTTTTTAAGTTTTTATAACCGTGGCTTCATAAATACTGAACTGTATACTGCTACTAACTGATTTCAGTTGATATAAAGGTAAGTTAGCGTGTTTCTGCAGATGCAGTTAAATTTTTTATTAAACTCAACTTGAGTAATAATTCTAAAATGTGTAAAGTTTCTCAAAATAGAAGAATTTTTTTGTGCAACAGTCATTGAATGCCGGACGTACACTTTAATTTTACCTAATTAAATTGAATAGATAAGAAACTATAACCAATTCATGCATAAGATTAAAGAAATTTTTACTTCCTGGGTATAATAAAAAGACTTGATATCTGTAGACTATAATAAAACCTTTTTTCACCTTGACAAATACTAAATTTTTGATTAATTCTCGGAAAAATTACTATTCAGGTTTCATTTTTACATAATACAATTTTTCTTTATATCAAGCTGTATAAAGGGACCTAAATGGAAATTTGCTTTGACAAACAACTTTTGGACAAATCCTTGTCGCAAATTTACTTGCTTTTTTTTAGATTGTTACTTTAAAAGCCTGACCTTGGGATAAGATAAATTTAAAAATTTACATCACTTAAAATAACGTTTAGATGTTCCAACCTCTGGTTTAATTCGGTACAATTTCAAATTCTAACATAAATTTTAATATATTTTTATTTTCTATTCTAAAAACAGTCTTTGTTTGGTTTGTTTTAATTTCTAAACTTTGATTTGACAATTTTAGTCCTGCCTTGTATATGCCTTGTGTATGGTACAGATACACTGATGTCAGAATATGTTTTTTTGTGAGATTCTATAAATTTACTGACAGACCTCTATAAAATGGATGGTACTTCGTAGACATTGTTTTCTCTCACTAAATGATTTTTCTTGGGTAAATTTGGTGGGCGACCTGTTTCGTGAATTTTTTCTAACGTTACAGCTTAGGAATTATTACAGGAAACATTTGGATGGATTATCAATGTAATGACAAAAATCTTTATCTTATGTTAAATAAACTTGTACGTTAGCACCTCAGGGACTGTTATGTGGCTTTTTCCCCGAAATGGGTGACCTTATGAACCTTTAGGTGCCTTTATCTCAAACATATGTTATTGGGCAATTACTATTATAGGTGAGGAAGGTTTAATGAGCATAAACAATTGGGCAAAAGTAAATCTACCTAAGGAGAGTTTTGTGTGATATATACTTAGTAGTTGTTAATCTCCACCACCTATATTCTGCAGTAGTGAGTAAGTATTTATTCTGCCACAAAAAAATATACATTAGCTATGAAAATTACAAAAAAAAGACAGAAAAAATTAAAATATAAAACATAAAGATAAAAACAAATGGTGGCAAAGATCGGCAAAAAAATTGTTTGTCACAACAATATTTCCATTGTGGTCCCTTTATACATCACACACAAAAACAGATTAAGCCGAAGCA
>JAUZNK010002639.1:0-11349 GCA_035046665.1 Euphysa ruthae | reverse complement strand
TATATATATATATATAATTTATATTTAAAGTATAAAATCTATATATTGATAAAATCTGTTGAAGTTTGTGGTAAAATGGAAAAATTCAAAGTACCATTAGTTTGCAAATTGCCAGGCGATGTTGGTGATCTTAATTTTGTGGAAATTCATAGTAAAAAACTTTGTAAGCGTTTAAAGACCACCAACACGTCCAGAATAGAAACAAAGCAAAGAGTTCACAAGAACACCCGTATATCATATATTGAATGGATCATAATCATTTTTTAAACTCTTTTCTGGGCGTTATAAGAGTTTAACTGAAGAAGTTATAAAACAAGTTAGAGGTATGTACCACGATGGATAGACTCCAACTGGGGCGTACAAAAAATTCATGTTTGATATTAAGGA
The DNA here is from genome assembly GCA_035046665.1 of Euphysa ruthae. Lineage (NCBI taxonomy): Eukaryota > Metazoa > Cnidaria > Hydrozoa > Anthoathecata > Corymorphidae > Euphysa > Euphysa ruthae. Next base: position 10,962 of record JAUZNK010002639.1, on the reverse strand, counting down.
GCTATGCAAAACTGAATTGGGGTATAAGTCCAAGCGTCCAATGCGAGAAGATTTTTATAACATTAAAACGGAATAATATCAAATAATATCAATGTTTGGCACCAGAAATGTTATTGGCGTTAAGAGAAAATGAATGTTGAATATTTTCTTAAACAAAATCTTCATGCAAACACGTCCATTAAATTACATGAGTTCAATTAGGATATCAACCAGCCATAAGCTTACATGATCGACCAATAACTAACTAATGAAAAAGATTTTATACGCTTCGGATGAAGAACTCATTGATAAAATATAAAACCAAATCCACTTTATCAAAATATCCCAATGCGTCAATGTACTTCGACTTTGTTCTGGAAAGTAAAGAAGCTTGGGCTTTGGCGTTTCGCCATGATGCAATGATAAATTACACGAAAAATTACTGTGAATCCCAATTTTTTGAATTTTTTGTAATAAAAGATGAGTTACGTGGATTGTATGATAAATTGACGCTTATCTTGAAAATCATTATAATTTTAAAACTCTCTATTGTAGATGGGACGTTTGATAGTATATACAGTGAGCGCTTTAAAGTTAGGTATAATTAAATCTTTACCTTATCCTGACGAAGTTACAGTCAACGAATCTTGATGAAATCAAAGGAGGAACGAAGTTTTATAGGAAATGTTATTTTGGTTATCTAGATCGTATTGGTTTGAACGGCTACCAGTGAAACCCCTCTAAAGTCTTTCTATTTGGCGATGGGAATACAAACGTGGTTTCGATCTAGCATTAGCCAAAACCGCATAAAATCGTTGACAGTATCATTAACTCAAAAGGTCCAAACTGATAATCTGTCCTTGGTTGCGGTTGCTAACTAATTTCTTGATGCTAAGCCAAATAGACACAATGTTTTCGGGAAACTTAAAGATAACGAATTGTAAAGTTCTTTTTATATTTTTTTGATCATTTTTTTCTTGTATACATTTGTTGCCTAAGGTACTATGCATTTTTAACTTTTGAATTGCCTTTCTTTTTTATTAATCATTTATAGTGGGACTTTGCCATGTACTTGTATAGCATCTTTTTCCACGTTTTTAACTTGCGTTTTCCAGCCAAACAATACAGAAAATGTCCAAAAAATTTCTTGGGCTTCGTGCTTACTTCGTCCTTATTGCCCCTCAGACCCTAGCTGTTTTTTTACAATCGCTACTCGATCGCTTGAGCATCTTTTTATCAAAACATAAATTTATTTGTGCATCTCCCCCCCACCCCCATCACATTTTAATTGCTAGCGTGGGCCCTGTGGGAAGGTCAAAGGGAAAAGAGATAGAAGAAGACAAAGACAGATGTTTATCGGATGGATAAAGAAATGTTTAAATAGAAGATGAGTTATTATTATTCGACTGGTAGAAAATAAAAACTGTACAATGATGCTGTAATAAGGAATAAAAAAAATTAATTTAACCAAATCGCAAGCCTTCGTAGCTCAGTGGTTAGAGCACTGGTCTTGTAAACCAGGGGTCGAGAGTTCAACTCTCTCCGAGGGCTGCACCTTTTACATAAGAAATTTTTGTTCTTCTATCAATTGATTTTATATAAAAAAAATCTGTTATGATAAGAAAAGCACTTTTGGCAAAGCAAAATCGAAAAGTTTTATGATGGATTTCTTACATTTAATCAATCGAATGTTGTGAATATATTGTTCATATGATTTGATTGTTTTGTTGTGAACGGAATGATCAATTCGGTTGATCATCTGTAATAGCATAGTGTTTCCGTAAAAGTAAAAATCTTTTTAAGAAACTACTGAAGGTAATTTCAGTAAGGAAAAAAATGTTTAAAAGAAATTTCTGCAATTCACGCTGACTGTGATTTAAACCTGGAATTTCAAAATTTACCTATAATGGAAACACCCAATAAGAAACTTTTCGTATTAAAATCGCAAATTTTTAGGGTCGGTGCTTTTTTTTCTTACAAAAAAATAATAATAAAAATAAAACCGTACACCTCCCATTTAGCTTTTTTGCCTTGGGGTCAGATTTAAGTATAACAATTTCATTCCTGGCCCAACACCCGAATTGAGAAGGGACGATTGCAAAACTGATCCACAAATTGCTATGGGAACAACGAAATAACAAAAAGATATTTTAATGAAGTTTTAGTGATGGTAGAGGAGTTTAGTAAACCTAAATAAAGATGTCACTCATCACCCAAACCTTTATCTCTTTCTTTCACTTACATTAGTGGTTTTAACAAACTATCTTTCCATAGGAAATCGTTTTCCTTTCATGATGAAGACTGGGACAGCTTTTGTGACCTAATCCGTGATATTCTACTTGAACACATCTTCATCCTTGATACAGAATATGCTAAGGGAATTGCTTCTTAGCTTCATTTTGACATCGATGCCTATATTTTCTCTTGAAAATATCAAGTGAAACCACATTGGAGCCCATGGTTTTCTCCAGCAATTGCGTTGGCAGTTGTTTAACTCAACCATTATTTTTATCTTCTCCAGCTAGTAGTTGAGAACAGACAACTTGTTATCAAATTCCGCAATGACACTAAATATATCATTTGAGGAGGCTAAACTCTCTTACAAAAACCACTCTTCAATGGTTCTGAGGTCATCACCTCTGCTAGAAGGAAATTTTGGAGTGAATTATTACGACCTTGTTAATATTTCAAAATAAAATAAGGCGTTTTTTTTATCAAAAAAAAAAAACTACACCAATGTTTTCTACATACTCGAAAGTACCTAAAAATACAATTATGAAAAACTTTTTTAACTTTTTTTGGTATAGGACCGACCACCTTACCCAGTGATTATCTAAAACATCTAAATCCATAATTGTCAAAAAATAAAACGTTTGTGGAGCATGGCTATGAATTGGATAATGAATATGACAAATGGATATGAATTCAATTAAGGAACTGATTAACTATGAAAAGTACACATTAAACTTTATTATAAGTATTAAAAATAATATGTATTATTTCAAAAGCTCATGCAAGACTCAAAAAGCATTAAATCCAAAACTAAACAAGCAATAGATGAATCTTTAAGTATCACAGATATGGGCCTAGTTTTCATGTACACATCTGATTGATCTGTTGCATTTCAAAAACTAAGTATTGAAGAAAAAAAAAAAAACATAAACAGACAAAAAAACTTTGCCGAGCTAGAAAGTAGTAGAAAATATTTGATAAATTCCCTTCCCGATACAATAAAAGTTGTAACGGCATGGCCAATTGACATCACACATTGTGCAGCATTGATTGTAGGGGGAGGGAAGATAGATTACTGTTAATGATTTTACATAATGTGTGGACGAACAAATAGTAAGAAGAACAACAATGGTGGAAAATTATTTATTTTTCCAAATGATCTGTTTCGATTTTGCAAATTTTAAAATCATTGTTTTAAGTTGGGCTCAATTTAAGTATAGTCATATCCTTTCTATAATTTTCCATGACTATTCCTTTCCATATAGTCATTTTTTCCACTGCCAAAGCTTAGAATAGAATATTACACAAAGAAAATCTGGCAAAAACAAGTCAGCTTAAAAATATTTTTATATGTATCAATTTTTCATTAAATGAAAACGGAAAAATTGAAAACTCAAAAGGACGTGTGGCCACCCTGTGGCAGGTAAATAGACTTTCTTTCTGGTTTGAGAGCATATCGCAAAATTTCAATATGTAACATGTTTTATATTTTCCTACAGACCCACTTATAATGGAAGCTTTGAGTCAGGTTCAAATCTTGCTCAATATTTTGCTAAAAAGTGATTGTCTGTCTGTTAACGTGCGTGATTGTGAAATTTCTTCATGGGTGTGAGTCTAGGAAGTTTGAAATGTGAATGGCTTTTTAAAATTTCTTATGAATAAGGAGCGGTGCCTATATTCACGCTGCCACACTTATAAGAAATATACCAGAACTATATATACGCTTGTAAACCAATTAATTCAATCTTCATTCTATCAGCAAGATTACAAATGGATTCATCCAAAGGCATAGCCCCTAACTTACTAGATTTTTATACAGTCTACGTTTTCAACTAAATATGCTACAGTATTATATTTTTTTAAGTTTCTTTCAAGATTTGAAAAAATTAATCCTGAATTAGTAAATGTATTAATTTCTTCTTCTAATATAATTCAAAAGTTCACCACATCAATTTTTTTTTAAGTTAAATGATTCTTTTTATTTTTATCACTGAGTGTATACCAGAAAAAATTAAATATAAAAGTTATCTGTAACCTCAGTAACACCACAAAAAAATGGATGAAAAGTCTCATTTGCTCCAACCAAAAAAGACTGAGTGTTGTTTGCACCAGATAGGCAGAATTCATGGAATACAAATACATAGATTTCAGATTTAGATGGCGTTAACGAAAGTTCTTGCACATTATTGTACGGGGTACAATATCTTGAGCACTTAAAGTAAATGAATGAATTTAACCACTTAAAGACTTTTTGTGTGGTTTTTCATAGCTAAGTGTATAAAAACATCGAAATCCATATTTTAAAAATTGAAGGTGGACACTTAAGGAACATCAAATTATTTACCATGGTGTTGACGAAATTCAGCAATAGGCAGGTGTTTAAATAGACGAATAACTTTATCACGCGTCACTTCTTTCAGCAATGGCTGTTTTAATTTCAACTTTGAGAAGTTAAATTTTAACAACTGATGAAACTTTAGCAGCTCTCTACTAAAACAATACTCAGTGAAGACTTTGTTGGTAAAAAATCAGACTTAATTAAAGGAACCAACGAATTCCTGTTTGCAAAAATACATTTCAGTCTTGTGATTAATTTGCTTGGGCTTTAAACATCTAACGTTAAACTTTTTAAAGTCTTTTTTTTTTTCAAAATATCTTAAAAAAAACGAAAATTAAAAAAAAAAAAAAAACACAAGCTAAAACTCTTATGGTTGCTAAAAACCTGTGCTCTGTTTTACATAAATGGAAGAACAGGATTATCTATTTGATATTAAACTAGGAATGGCAGCAAAATACCGGCAAAGTCATTGAAGAAATTAAGTTTCGCTGGGTATAAACGACTATTCAACAACAGCTTTAAGGTTCACGTAGCTTTGAGACGAAGGATGTTTGGATTTTAATAATCCATCTCATTGACATAATTGGATTATACTGGGCCATATCACTAGTAAACGATCTGCAACTGGCTTATCTTCTACCCACCTACACAATAGATAAATTAAAAGACATAACAAGTCCTAAAGGTTGAATTAAGAGCCTTAGAGAGAGACAAACTTAGAGGCAACCTTGCTAAGCAACCCTTGAGAAAATAAGTAATCTTTGAGTTAAGAACTTTCAATTGAAAATGCACTGTTGGTTGTATATAATTTATCAAATTAAACAGAACAGCAATGGATATATAGCGGACCCAGTTACGTTTTCATAATCTTCTCGTTACGCTGAAGTCTCATGAAGTATCTGAAAATCACCTTTTCGAACTTTCTTTAAGTTCTAATTCGTCACTTCAGCACCCCTTTTAAATTCTCTATGATTGTGTAAACCACAATTGCCGATTTCTATGAGTTCATCAACTTTTCGTCGCATTGATACTTTATTTAAAAACTTCCAATTGACATGGAAATCTTATACATCTTTGATTTGTCAAGTTCTTCGACGGTTTTGTCAAATTCTTGTAACAAATCAGGACGAGTTTACATTACCGAAAAAAAAACTTGTTTTCCAGTACCTCATATTAACCTTGTTTTAAGTAACATCATTTAAACTCAATCAAAAGACATTAAAAAGGCTTCTGAATCTTTAACTAGAGACACTAAACTATTTTTGAAATATGGAGCAATACCGAAATTAGTTTCATAACGCAATTTATCATGTCGGCGTTTAAAGAATTTTGCAATATTACTATTAAGAAACATCGTAACAAACATTAAGAAACATCGTAACAAACATATCAATCATATTTTTACTTGAATAATTTGAAGTTACTAGTAATAAAGTTAAAAGCCAATCGAATTTCAACTTTTACAGTATCACTAAATGCACATAACTGTTCATTTGATTCATTGTCCTTAACAATACTAAAGGGAGCTTTCGGTTTAAAGAAAGAAGTAATATCTTTTAAGATATTTTAAGATTCTTCTCTTCTGAATGACTAAAAACTGTTTTCACATGTTTGATTAATCAAGTCTTTTTGCAGACCTTACACTTAGTGCTTTCATCAACACCTACCAACTGATATCTTCTAACCAATCAGTACAAAAACAAGTTTTATCATTTTTACCACTCATATTTTCTATCTAAACAAAATAAACAATATTTAAATAAAGATTTGTATCACTTTTTAAACTAAATACAGCAAATAAATCCACTGTCCTAATTTATTCCATTTGTACATAACTTTTTTATAAGAAATCTGAATGAATGTATGTACAACTAAAAAAAAAATCTATATGGAGGTGGTTATTATGGAAAAAGGTTGCTAGGGCAAAAACTATTTAACCTGTCTACGCCGGCCCAAAACTTTTGAACTAGGTTTATCATAACCTAACATTTGGTGTGGACAACCTCAATATATGGTTCTGAGATTTAAGTGAAACAGTTTTTATGATACTATTACAGGTAGACCACACGGTGCAAACAGATTTACTGTATTGAAAATAAAATTTTCCTGACGTTAAATGATATAAAACTAGAAATTAAAATCATATTTAAAAAGTGATCCACTCAAATCACAGGTTTTAATACTACGAATAGCTGCTGAAAATCTTGAGATATTTTGGCCGACGACACTAAAGTTAATATAAACATTTTGCGATAATGACTGTTAAAGTATAAACAACTATGTTTCTCTTTAAAACTGTTATTACAAAAAAATGAAAAATTTAAACAAATTTCTAGAGCTTTGCTTGATATCTATAAAACATGAATCAAAATGGTTCAGTTACATAACAAATGCAGTCTTTTTCACAATTTTTGTTTGGTTTTACCACGTATTTTTTCACATTAACCGTCTATAAATTTTGCATCCGTTTAAAGCAAGCCTTCCCGATATCATATCAATCATTTTGGAAATCAAAATACCGGCTTCACATACAATATTGTAATTCGCAACTGCATCATAAGCAGCAAATTTAAATTGCGTGAGTGAAATTGCGACTTTGGAATATGAATCCAAATTTTTCGATTAAAACATTCATTATGATTTTGAGTGAGTCTATAGACATTTCTAAAGTACTTTTTCATCACTTAAGCCCTCAAATGTTGGTTTGAGCTTTAAAACAATTGACAACGGTAAACCTCGACCGTACGTTCAAGTTTTTATCTTATTCGTGGTTACTTCGTCACCAACTGATACTTTAATTTGCATTTAACACCAAATTCATTCTGGAGGTCTGAGTATCAAAATATTCCATTTTAGGGAAAAAAAGTACAAAAATTGCAGCTTTGTTTTTAAAAAACTCAGCGAAGTACACATAAATTTCTTAATATTGACCCCTTATATCTTAAGTTTTACACTCATTTTTACTGATCCACACAATGGCTGAAAGAGATTGGTCAGTCATCGAGTGGAACGACAAAAGAATTACATCATAAAATCTTAATTAAGTCTTATCATCCTAATGTCAGTGAAGACATATTTTATAAAGTTCATTTAAAAAAGAATGTAATTCTGGGCAACAAGAAAAAGCATTAAGAACGCCTCAAAGCCGTAAAATCATTTTTTGCTTTCGCAATAATATTCTAGGAAATGCAGTTGTTGCTTTACGACAACAAATTGATTGCGACGCATGGCTTCGCAATCAATTTAGGCGCGACGCGCGGCTTCGCGCCTAAATATAAAAATGAAACCTTGAATTATTTCAAAATCGGATTGCAGTTCGAAAAACAAACATTTTGCAAGTTTGAAACAAGTTCGTAAATTTTTGTATAATCACGTACTGATAAATCGGTACTGTGTTTTGCTAAGACGTTGTCTACTTCTGTTGGAAGGGAGTGGGAGGAGACTTATCCTTTTAATATATGGGGATGAAGGAAGAAGAAAAAAAATTCACACCCTACAATTCATTCACAAAAACTGTGTCTTATGCTATATTGCCCCTGAATAGGCCTGCACTAAACATTTTAATCGAAAAGATATTGTCACAAAATAATAACTTCCTAAGCATAATCGAGCTCGATCATAAATTTTGATATGCTTAAATATCTTCTTGGGACAATATAACATAAAAACAAACAAATTTTTTTTATTAAAATCCGATATTAAAAGATGAATCTTCAAACCAATAAAGTTTAAAGCACAAAATAAGCTAAAAACAGCAAAAGATAATCCTGACTTGCAGAATTAGTATATTATTGAACAAAATCAGAATTTCAATCTTCTAGACAAATTTTGGGCCTGGAAAAGAGTTTACGATATATAGATATAGTAACTATTATATATATCTAAGTTTAGAAGATTAATGAGACACTTTATGTCAAAATTTCAAATGAATTTCTGAAAATTTTATCTACACAATAAGTACAATTTTACTTCAGTTATTTGATTTTATATATAAAAGCAAGAAATCTTTCGATTTGAAATTGATCAAGGCTTTTTATGAATCCAAGCATAACATTTGAAATGACCTTACCAGAAATGATAAGAATTTATAAGTACATTTCTAAGGCCTGAATTACATCGACTGGATATTCTAGTTCTCATAGTTATCTCATAAATTATGTCAATTTTTCCACAAGCAAATTAAAAGTCATCGTTTTCATTATCATCGGGTAGCTCAGCTTCTTGCGCTTCCCGTAGTTCTTTTTCATACTGGGCCTTCATAGCTGGATCTATATGAACTTCTGGGGGTTGAAGAGCAGGCATTTCTACAAACTCCAATTCAGCTTCACCGCAGAGTTTACGAGCAAGCCACAAGAATGGTTTCTCAAAGTTGTAGTTACTCTTTGCACTGATGTCATAATACTAAATAAAAGAATAATGACCAAAGTTGTATTTTCATATCAAATAGCTTTAGAGCATTAGTGGAATGGAACGCTGGTCCAGTCAAGACCTTATTACGTTTATACAGAAAACATTATTATGGTAATATGTGCAAAAAATTTAAACCAACAGTTACAACTACATTTATACACATAAAAGATTTTCAAATAAAATAACCAAATCAAAGATAACAAACAAAGAGCATGGGACTTTTACTCCAAAAATGTGCTCCAATTAGATTAGCCAGGAGTTTAATGAATATTCCTAGGAAATTTGCAAAATAATAAAAATTGAATATTTTATGTGAAAGGCAGTTACATTTAAAGTACTCAACATTCCTGTTTATCTTTAGTGAAAAAGAACACATAATATTAAACACATAGATCTTCAACAGACGAGGATGACATCATAGTGGAACTCTTTGAATGATTTGAAGAATACTGTCTTCCAAAGAAAAATCTTTTGATCGAGCGAAGAAAAATTTCCCTACAAAACAAAGAAAGAGATAAATCATTGGACTTCTATGTTATTGATTTAAAGTATCTAGTAAAATTGCAAACTCAAAAATATCTGAGATAGACGAATACTCTACAAAATTGCTGATTGTCCGACATCTTTTTGTATATAGACTTTTATACAGGTTACATATGATCATGCCAAAGAGTCTATGATAGATTGATGGATCAGAATGATATAACACAGTTATCGAGCTACGTGGCTATGGTGGAAGTGCCATTCAGGTACTTGAAACTATGTTGATAAAGATCTGCTAAAAGTTTTGTGAGAGATTGGTCAAGTTCTATGTGGTAGAAACATAAAGCAAATTGGTGCTTAGTCTATGAACTTTGATAGATCTGAAGACAATTAAGCAGTTGAATAAAGTACAAGTAGAAAAGAAGACAGAAGATTAGACTAGCCAATCTAAGGAATCCGATGCAAGTTTTGATCAAAGAGTGCAACAAATCAAAGGAAAACACAAAAAAGAAATTATCAAGATGTATACAGCACTGTTGACTGATTTAAGGATGACGGAATCTGAACATCACATGGAGATAAAGTTGGACGCAAAATCTGTTATAAATACACCAAGAAAGACTCTAGTAACACTGAGATAGGATATGAGCCAACGGAATAGTTAAACTCACTGGTGGTAGTGGAGAAACCAAATGGACAGCTACGACTCTGCTTAAATCCAAGATATTTGAACAAAGCACTGAAATGAGAACAATGTCGATTGCCAGTGTTTGAAGAAATATCTACACGACTCAGTGGTGCGGTCAACTTCACTAAGTTAGATGCAAACCAAAGGTATTGGCAAATAACATTGGACAAAGAAAGCTACATGCTAATTACAAGCAACAATAACAGTTGGTTATCAGTTTTCACCAATCACTTTATAACTCGACCAATTTTTTATTGTTAAATATTCAAGAAAAAACCATAACAAACATATCGTTTTCGAAGATTCAAACAATCGTTAATGAAAGAATCATAGAACGTCAAAGAAGTAATCAAGAAAATTATTATAATGCCTATGCAAAATCATCACAAAAAGTTTACACGATGGAAAAGTCAGGAGACTTGATGGAAATAAGTGACAACCAGGAACTATACAGAAGTTGAAGAGAAAACCCAAGAAGAAACCGATGATATGTAGTGAAGACTAAAGACAATTTCAGTGAAATATCAGACCCAGAAGAAAACGGAGAACTGTCTGAATCATTCAAATAAGAAACCCAAGGCACACCAGATGTGAAAGATACAAAACCATTGGACAATGCAAATAGAGAAACGATCATAGATGACATAAGAATAAGATAGAGACAATCAAAATACAATCACAACACGATAAAGCCGAGTATATTTTTCAGTGAAAAAATTGATTTTTTAGCTAAGATCAGTATTGAAGCAATTTTTTTTAACCCTTTAACAGTCCACAATTTTTTGAGCTGTGGGTGCTTAATGTTCAAAAAATTTTGTGGTGGTGGGTCTTA
>JAUZNK010002638.1:0-11349 GCA_035046665.1 Euphysa ruthae | reverse complement strand
ATGTATAAAAATATTATATTGCTCTGAAAACAAAAACAATTCTTTTAAAAATTTAAAAATCTACCAGTTTCATATAAAAAGCCTTACATTATATACATTTCCAACCTTTTATTTTATTAAAATTTGCTGGATCTTCCAAAAAAATTCAATTCTTCAATTTTTCAAAATTTCCAATTTTTTCTAAATATATTTTTTTTTTCGCTTTTAACCAAGCAAGCTTTGGAAGTGCCATACGAAAAAGTTTTTTCAGACTAGGATTTACAAGCAAGGTTAGCCGTTTTCTGAACAGATCATATTAGATATTATTAGAAAATATTAGATGGAAAAATTTTTCTTGAGATGTATTAATCCATCCTTTTCAAAGAAATTAAAGTTTGATAATGATAAGAAAATACTTCAAAATAAAAACAAGGTAAACAGCCAGTGATTATGAATTTAAGCATTGACATTTAAGCTATTTTAATTATCATCAAGTTCAAAGACAAACTAAATCCAAGCGTTATCTATATCATTATTTCTACTTCAAAATCATCGATGGAACTTGGATTTTCAATAAAAACTTTATATCGATTTAAGTGGTTAGTACAGCAACAAAATTTTAGAAAACCATTTTTTCAAAAATTATTGTTTCTGCCTATTTAACTATTGTAAAACCTGATTCCGAGGTTAAAAAATCTGCTAAAACAAAATTGAGTTTCCCAAAATTATCTTTTAAGAATGTACCTGAAAACTGATTTTTCAATTTTTACCCTAGCAACGGAATATTTATATCGTTGCTAAAGGGTTTTTCCCCAAAATATTACTTAAATAACCTAGTTTCTGGCCAGAATGTATATATGAAAATAAAGATTTTTTTACGAATTTTTGTTATTTAAAGCAAGCCTTATGCTTTAAATCATGTGGTCAAAAACAACATCATTGAAAAATACTTACTATTTTTATCGCCTGATTTTATTTTCTTTGTTCCTTTCACGCTCATTTTAAAACTACCATAAAATGGGAGGAACAGAGAGAAAATAGACTTTTAGTAAAGTGCATTCAGGCAAAAGAAAATGATTCAAAATTAATAGATACACTGAAATTTCTTCTGGTGCATCAAATACTGAAACACTGAAAAATTTGAAAACGTTCAGCGTCTGGAAATAATTTTACAATTCAATGAAAAGAAAAAAGTGACACTAATATTGAGAATTTTAATTTGATTATGAACTTTTCCTTGCTTTCAGTTGGGCCTTTTCTGACACAATAACTCACAACAAGGCTTTGGACATCAAATGAAAGGTTGTATTATGTGATTTCCAAAAAAGTCTCATTTGTCTCAATAGCAGCTACATTTCAATAGTTATGAATATTTGAAGCCTAAAATTTCATAAATTCTCCTGTCAAAATTTGACTATTAGACATAAAGCGAGGATAACAGTGAGTTTTTTAGGAGTAAAATTTGAAATCTAAAAAACGAATCATAGGTCTTTTAAGTGATGGTATAAAGCTAGGTGGAGACTAAGAGAAAAATTGATGTACAAATTGTTTGAGATGAAAAAATCGGTTGCCGCTCTGTTCTCTTGCGCTATTCGAAAAGTGTTGGCAAGGAAACAAGAAATCTCGTGCGTACTAAGGATTTCTGTTTTAGGTAAAAAGCTGACAATTTAACTGGAAGATTATCTTATAAAAAAAATATAATGATACGAGAAGCTATTTGAGATTTACTCATACCAATATGTTCAAAGAGTTAGGCGCTGATAGCCTTTCGGAAAAGCGTCTTCATGGTAAAACACAGAATCCAAATAAGTCCTCGAATCAATAAATTTGTATGTAGAAGATGTATTTGTTGAGTGTACGACATTACTTGTCAGTGTGTCTTCAGTAGTTCTCATAAGTAGTAACTTTACGATAAAAAAAAAATTCCAAATTTTAGATTCAACTGGTTTAGAGTTTTATACACATCGACCATTAATAGCTGAATGTGTCTATTATGAATACTTCAGCTATTGTCCATCTCCAAAAGTTCCGAAAGACCTATCAATATGCAGTGATTATAAAAAGCTCTCAGTGCACGTTTATATGCTTTTTCAGTAAGAATTAGGCTAGCTCTTAGTGCACCTTTATGTGCCTTTTCAGTAAGAACTAGACTAGGCATTTTGCAAAACATCCAAGTTAATCTACGGTAGAAAAAATAGGGCAAAATATAAATATTTAAAATTACTTTAGCTTAACATATACTCAAAGCATGCCTAATTCTCAATAAAACTCTCTTAACATGGCTAGGAAAATTTAACGAAAATCAATAGAAACACCTAGCAGTTCGACTTCTTTACGGGAAGAAATATCTAAAACAAAAATAAATATAGATTAAGCGTCAAGAACTTTTTTCCTTAGAAATATAATTTTCCTAAGTTGGCAATCATAGAATTGTTACGAAACCAAAGGTCAAACCGACGAAGATCGTTATTTAACCGATCTCGAACTTTTTCAAAAGAAACGTCACAAGCCTTGTTAGTATTATTATCAGCGAAATTACAGATTTCTGCTTCTAGGGTAAAATAGAATAAACCGTTAAAATATTAAATACTAGAGGTATTATTTTAACCCTCTAATTTCTACAGGCTAGGTAACACTTAAGGAGGGTAAGGTTTTGCGAGGAAAACCCATAGGTGTGTAGTTTAGCAATAATTAGATCATGCGGAATGAATGCAAAGGCGTTAGAAAGTTCCATTAAAATTTTAACAGCAATACACTTTTTATAAAAACAACATATTTGAAGTAATTTCAACAGGTTATGTTGAGTCGAAAAGCCTTTAAACCACATAAAAGATCAGAATGTTTATCTTCAAAAATTGAATAAGCTCGTTTAAAAATCCATTTTTCAGATACTTATTGAAATCTTTGGTAATACAAAACGTTGCAGCATGAGATAAGGATGTATTACCATCACACTTACCATCACATTTTTTTGAAATCAAATATTACCTTATAAATATCATCGGGTGAAACGTGTTTAAAATAAAATAAATTATCATAGTTTACATTAAATCGATTATTAATTGCTCTTACGCTAGGATGAAACTTATATTTATAAATAGATTTTAAAATATGGTTATTCATAAAACAATCGATATTGTCCTTCCAAAGAAAAATATTTAAATTTGCGGTAATATTACTGCAATATAAACTAAAGATATTAGTAACAGAAAAAGCATCACATACTAAAAGACGGTTATCACAGAGAGAAAATGGTGACTGATGGGAACAATCTTTATTAGATAATAAAGGTTTAGATGCATCCCAAAACTATCTTTTCTTGTAATGATTCTTGCGGTTAGATAAAATAAACTCCTACGCCAAATGCCAAGCGGTATATATTTATTTTTTTATCATTTCGAAGGTAAACAAACTTTTTAAAAATGATATCATTGTGTAAATATTGACAGTTAGGTGACGCTCCGTGTAATCAATATATAATAATAGTAATATATGTATTATATATATATACTATATTATATAGAAAATCGCAATCATAGGGCGGGTGCCACCTAAAAAAAAAGACTTCATTCTAGTTTTTTCTTCGAAATCACGTAAGCTGCTCATTAGCTATCCCATGCTCTTTTTTATTTGCAAAAAATTTTATTCTTTGATACCACTCAGTGTTTGATTGCATTTTAATAAAAACTTTAGAAACAATTTTTTGTAAATTTCTTGTTTTTCGTAAGTTTGCTGTTCAAAGTTGACAGAAGCTCATTTGCGAAAATTCAAAAGAAAATTGACGGAAATTTCCTTTCCATGTTATCCCTGAATTTCTGAGCAAAACTCAATGCGTTTGTTTGGCTGAGCAAATTTCGTAGGCGCAAATGGGCTTTCTAAGTAATCTAAGACCCGCCACGTGGGCCCTTCTGGAAATATTTTCTCGGCAATTTTTTGATACCTCGCGTTAAATACAACATTCTCACTCTCTCAATCATTAACATTCCTATCGTATACTCATAAAAATCTTTTGTTCTAATGTTTAATTTCGTGTCTTTAACCATAACTCTTTTATGGACAATTAAGTTAATTAAAACGTTGCATTACTTTAAATCGAAATATATCTTTAATTAAAAACAATATTTTTTTATTTCACTTTATTGTATATTAATCACCGGTAGCGTAAAAAAATTTGTTGTTTGTTGAATTCTGTTGCAGTTTTCTTCTACCATCAATTACCTCATACCATTTTTAATTTTGGCTTGCCAACAAGCCTGCCATGCTTTCGCCAAACTTTATATAGTGATGTAAGGCTAATCATCAGTATTGGAGGTTAAGTAAGTACGCTTGTTGCTGTGTGTTGGAAATATAGCTGTCATAAAACATTTAATTAGTTTTATAATACAATAAGGTAAAAATCACACTTGTAAATGAAAATTATTCAAGTAATAAACAAATACCCGGACTTAATTATTATAGGATTTTCTTTAGCTTGTACAAAAGTACTGTCAGAGTTACCAGTTACTTCAATGGTTCAAAAGTTAATCCAATAAGTATACTTAATTATCACGCATTCGTTTTTATCAATTTGTAAAATCGGTTTACTTTTCATTCTTTTCTATCAGAAATTTACAAAATCCTCAACAGCAGGAAGTCCTTATATTGTCTGCTTAACTTTGCTGAAAATACGGTAAATATTGGTTTTTATGATTGTTTACGCAATACCTTTTTGTAAGCAAAACGTTTCAAGATAAGCGTGTCATTTTTTTTTCAGAAATATTCCTTCTCAATGCTCTTTAAAATTTGTTAATCTAAATATTATAAAAATCAATGCGAAAAACTGGTCATTACCTTGGTTTTTCGATGTATTATAGAGAAATACGTTTGGTAATTACTAAAAAAGATGATGTAATAAATTTGGAATTGACAGAGTAAAAAATACATTAAATATAAAATATTTTAAATATATTTACAAAATGTACAAAATTCTATATTTAAAATTTGCTGTCAATTTAAGATATTTACAAGAAAAAAATTATTTTTTGTGTTCCAATAATCACATATAGCTATCATAAAACTCTGCTGAACTCATTGAATTCAGTGACTCAAGAGAATCTTGTTTTGCAACTCGAACCTTTACCGCAAAATTTTTCAATGTCCCAAAAACAGTGTCTTCACCAGTCCGCAGCACAATTCCCGTACAAAAACCTTGCAATATAGTAGTGCAGGCATAGATCATATTTTCGGACAATAAGCAATCAGGATTGAAACTTTTTGCTGATTTGGGTACAATATTGACGCCAGTAATGAATTTATTTTCGACAAGTACATTCGAAGATCGAATTAGACGAATATCTGCAGGTACTTTGTCATTTTTTGATAGTTCAACAATGTCTCCAACAACAACGTTTTTACAAGGAATATTCTTTAATACACCATCGCGTAAAACAAGCACTGTTTTTGGAAATCTTGAGCAAAAAAGACTATGCCATTCCGATTTTGAAAAGTACGGTGTTTCTTTTTTTGACGTCATTCTTTCTTGGATTGTGAGCTTTTTTTGTGGATGAGTTAATTTGTTCTTCCCGTGATTTTTCAATCGTATCTTCGCATTTCTTTCTGAATTTCCACTGTGAAGACAAGTTTGTAATCTTTCACACAAAAGTCTGATGTCCAAATGATGTTCGTCGGTGATGCTGGTTAATACTAATAACGATGATTCCAACATTTTTGATAAAATTTTAAAACTTGTAAAATTATTCTTCAAAGTAATTCTTCTACAGATCGTTTAAAAAACTAAAATTATGCATTTAATTTACCCGTATTTATACGTTTGGATAATGTAAACATATGCACTTTTCCCATGAAATTAACGTAATTGTTGACTTTGGAAATAAAACCGTGAAAGTAGAGTCTTTGTAATTTTATGAAACCTGAGATTGTTGATTATGTAACGGTAACGGTACTAGCTTTATTTGCATATCCGTATATATAGATAAACAGCGCATAGTACAAACATGACGATTTGTTTTTTATTTACACGTGATAAACATGAAGTTGTTACTTTCGATGGCTTTCACCTAATACGTGGGAGCAGAGAAGGAAATGAAAAGGAACACGAGTTGTCGTACTTTTAAAATTTTTGATCTTTAACAACAATGAAATATAGATACCAATCAAAATATTATATACTCTGTCCAAAGTTAGACACTTGAGCATGGAAACTACAATTATTTTTGTCTCGTTAAAGATATTTATGTCCTTGCAATTTAAGCAAGCCGTTTATATTAATCAAAAATCACTATCTTTATATGTCGCTATAACTCTCAAGAAAAGACTTGCTTTTCTTGAAAGGTTTGAATTAAGGCTGATTGGAATATTTAGAAGATGATAATAAATTTGGAAAGAGCAAATATTACTCCTGCATGATATTATGGTGAGGGGAATAAGGGATTTTTTGGCTGAGTAGTTCAATATGAGATAAAATCATGAAAATTTGCAGGCTACTACTCAGACATAATCAACAGTAATCAATAAAAATAAACAAACTAATCATTAAAAAAAAAACTAATTTGATGTCTGGGTATGAACACCCAGCAGAGTGTAAGAAGCAAATTTTGTTAACTCTTAAAACCATGCAAGTGTAACATAATTGGATCGTCAAACAAAACTAAGCTATATTTTTAATGCATAACATGTAATCAAATGAAAAATAATAGGCCGGTAGTATCCCGCCGGGATGCAAGTACAACTTTTAACATTTGTTAACCTTGAAGAGCAAATTGTACAAAATAAAAATATTTTCTTAAAAATCGCTCTGAAAACTGAACACCTTTTATATAGTATATGTTATACCCATAAAAGCAATGAGTATTTCTTTTATTTTTGCGAAAGAATTAATTTTTTGGTATTTCCCAGAGCATCCACATAGTTCAATACAACCAACTCCAGATCGTTTAATTCCACAAAAGATTTTGTGGCTCCGGGTATTGTAATCTCCATATAGGTGTCATAATATCGTCATAAAGTTTCCGACCCTATTTGGAGAAAGGTGGCACTGCTTTTTGGGTAACCAATGACTGTCACCATTTGATGCTATAATCAAGGGATTTGATATAACAAGGATCTCAAGATGATGTTTTAATTTATACAAAATTTTTACATATACACCATACATATTTTTTTTTTAACTTTACGAACTACATACTTTGCGCTGACAATAATCCAAAAACAAAAATAATTGTTTATGGGACTTGCCTTTCGTTTCATTTTATACAATGTATATTTATATTTATATGTATATTTATATTTGTGTTTTATGTATACTCATATTTTCTTATTGATAACTTCAAAGAAAACTTGCGAAATGCATCGATACTTTGTTCGTCACTGCCACACTATATGCTCCATGTAAACTTTTTTCCACGTTTTGGAAATGATGATACAGTATCAAAACCAGTAAAAGTAAACCATATTGCAACAGCGACTATTTTATTGCGAATCTTTTTAACATGTACTGGCAACCAGCGCTTATACTTTCCAACTTTAAATTCTATCAATTTCTATCTATCAAATTCTATCTATAGTTCATTTATTTTTAAATCCTTAAAACGGAAATTACTATAGCGACAACATCTGTATCAACAGTCTGAATGTATATTTCTTCTTGTAAGCTATGAACTGATTTCTTCATATGAAGCAAATAAAATACATGTAGCTGCTTCTTCATGGTTGCACCGAAGTATAGTCAAAACTGATTCCTCAATTGTGGCTACAAAAAGCTTGTTTGGCATACATTTTTGTACAATTTAGTGGAGATTATATAGGGCAAAACTCATAACTATTCTGCATCATCCCTTAACAGAATAAAATTTAGAGAGAGTGCTCATAACACTGATAGAAGATATAATCAGTCCGGAGGCAAAAGTTTCGGGTCCAGGGTTTGGGTCATTTGGGGCATTTATGCCCAAATATGGCCATAAATTAAAAATTATTGTACAGCCTTAAAACTTTGTTTATAACATAAATAAATGTCAGAAAATTTGAATCTGCAGTCAGAATTAAAAAAAAACTCTTATTTTGCCCTTAAAAGAACCATTCAACTTTATGTCCAATTACGGTCAGAATGTTAAACTTACAGTAGTACCTTTAACAATACAAAAAAAAAATTATTCGCTCCGTAAATCAAACTTCATGCCCAGATACATTCACGAATATAAATTTATTGTATACAACCTTGAAATATTGGTTGTAACATTAGATCATGTCAAATCATTTGTCCCTAAAATAGACCAAGGTATGTCATAGTACTTACTTACCATCTTTTAAGTTCCTTGTTGCAGTAGAAACTACTGAGGCTCATCTCATGGCTAAGCATGCTAGAAAAGACCACAAACTGGTGGTTTAGCTAAATGACATAAATATAAAAATAAAACAAAAAAAAAAAGTAAACAGTTAAATGAAGCTTAGTAGGACTATTTGCATGTTAAACAACAAAAGTTTAACAAAAAAATGTTATAGTTTTAAAATGGCTAGAAATGCAGTTGCAGTTATACCTCCATCTACAACGGATTGGAGCTTATGCTTAATTTTCCAGGTAAGATTATACTTGCTAGACTACTACTTTTATAAAAATATTACTGATGATTGTTTGAAAAACAATTCAAAAGTTCCATTTTATTAAGTTTATCTTATTTATTTTTACATAAAGTGTTATAATACATCTTAATCTATATATTTATATATTTTTTAAGGCTCATACCCGACCAATGTCTTTCAACCGAGGAAGAATGTTCAACCATTTCAGGTATTCTTCCATAATTTGAAAGTATTGGTGGACTGCAGTTTGACATCAAATGGTTGATAAAAAATAATGAAATTTTGGAAAATTTAAAAGTCGAAAAAATCAGTTTATCATAAATCCTGCTAGTGCAGCATTCGAATGTTAAATCGTTTAAAGAGAATAATAGAAGAGCTCCCTGTTGATAAAGATATAGTAAGTCCTAGGAAAACACAGAAAGGTATTTGTGTTAATAAAACGCTCGGAGAATTAGTATGTTGCATCTGTTCAAAAAAAGATACATTCAAGAATCTTTTTGCTGCAAGAACTACGCATGCAAAGTAAAAACAAACTAATAATGAGCATGTGGCAGCCATTTCTGAAAAATTGAAAGGTGCTGCGTTATATTCGAAAGATCTTGAACTTCTTGCTAAACTATCAACAGGTGATGTAACATCTAATTAGTTGTATTATCATGGGAATTGATACAAGTTATTGATGAATAACTATAACCAGAAAAAGTGAAACCACAATGAAACTTCTGAGGTTATTTATTTGAAGCAAAGTGAGGTATTCAATAAAGCCATGGTTTTCGATCAGATTCTGGTGCACGTGTATAAAAAAAGTAGAGGGGGATCTGGCATTGCGTTTTAAGTTGCTGAGTTAGAACTATTATATATCGAATTGAAATAAGATTTTGCTTCAAAATCATGTTTCAAGATTTACAGATAAGCTCTTACTAGCAGTTCCAGAACTTAAAAAACGAACTCTGAGCAAAAAGACAACGGTATTCTTTAAAATAGAAAAGCGTTTACTAGAGAATGCTGCTGAACCTGATTCATTCATGAAATCATTAGATGCAGTTGTTTTATAGATACACAAAGCAATGTCTACAGTGAAAAACGAATTCAAAAGCTATTTTACTGATGACTCCCAGAAGAATTCTGTATCGAGACAATTGTTAACCTTAGTCAGCATGCTTGTTGACGGAACAACATTTATCAATAAAAGATTTAGCTGGTGAAAATTACCATGCGTCCAAAAAATAATGTACAGTTTTAGAACTAACAAAAAGCCCAGCTGAGCAGCAGATACAGTCAAATATCATATGAAACACAGAAAAACACCCCTTGTTTTATATATTAGTTTATGGTGCTGTGCGATCAAAAACATTTATTGGCCATCTATTCGATTTAGAAATGTGTGTATCGTATAACAGAGTACTAGAAATTAAATTAGACTTATCTGAGTGTCTTCTTCAGCAATATGAGACGGAAGGTACATATTTACAACAAATTCTGAAAAAAAGATCTTTTATAATGGTAGCTAAAGATATGAATGCTTCCTCTATAAATCATACTTCGCATTTATGTGAATATGGAACAACTCTGTCCATAATTCAGTTTCAAAGCAGCGTTACTGTAAATAAAACGATTTTATTTACTTTGTTTCTTTCTCAAAATCACCCCAAAACAAAAATGTATCACTTAATCAATAACGCTTAAAATCAAAACTTTATAAAGAACCTTGCTTCTTTCTTATAACAACTCGAATAATATTTTCTATCTAAATTATATCTTCTTTTTCGAATGTTTTCGTATGGTGCTAATGTACTGAATAATAGCACGCACACTTCGATCATTTCAATTGTTTGCAAATTCATAATTTGCTGCATGCACGTGGTCGACAATGTTTTGCTTAAATTTGAATATTCTTTTACTTTTTTTTCAAATCTGTAAATAAAATAAAGCATGATTGGATTGGATAATTGATTTCAACATAAAAATAACAGCTACATTGGAGAGCGACTTGTTCTGATTCGTTTGAATAAACTTGTGTGAAAGACTTAGCTGATCGAGAATAAATTGGAAAATGGGCAGAATTATCAAAAGAGTTTAAATCATTTTAAGCAGTTCTAAAGTTCAGAAGGGCCAAATAGTAAAAATTTGAATCCCGCTGGACTTAATCTCGAAACTTAATTGATAAATTATTTTGGGCGGCTACCGCCGCCCAAAATAATTTTCTATATCAGCCCCTGAAAATAGGCTAAAGAATCTCCATCAGAATCTCTTTTTTCACTGCTATGTGTTGAAGCTCGAACTTTCGCTAATTTGCAAGCTGGGGTTGCATTATCAGAAAATCCAAATTATGATAAAACTTCAAAATTTGGCAACAAATTTGGTTCAATACAGGTATCAATTGTGTCGTGTCTGATTATTTCAACACAAATATCACGCTATAAGAATATATCAAAAAATATCTTTATGATAATGTACAACGTAAATGTTTTAATATCACGTGTTTGATATCCAAGTGATTTTTAGTATTTAAGTAATTTAGAGGTGAATATTTAAATTGTTTTACTTATTGTTAACTTTGGTTTTCAAAGAAATCTTCAAGTTAAGGAAAAGGCTGTTAGAAATTTATGGGTTTGATTGCTTTTTTTTTTACTGATGGCACATCTTCAGTGCTTTGTTTAATGCGGAACCAGCTGCAATGAGCTTCATGGTTGAACTGAGACCCTACATGAGATTTCTATCTAAGCATTATTGAAGTCTTCAAACTTAGGAATTATGAAATATTATTATCAAGGTTTTACCCTTAAAAAATTTTAG
>JAUZNK010002637.1:0-11350 GCA_035046665.1 Euphysa ruthae | reverse complement strand
AGCTTTCTGGGGAGGATCGCAACAACCCAGGAATTGTCATAGAAAAAAAAGTTAAGATTTTTTTTTGATTTTTTTAATTGTTGAAATCCGAAAAGCTGACTGAAATTTCTATTTAATTTTTTCATATGAAGGTTTATAATCCTTCTTTTTTGCTTTGTACATTTGTAAAAATCTTTCATATTAAATAATTGTGATGTGAATAAAACAAAAAACATTTATATTCAGTATGTAATAATTTTCTTTTATCCACAGTTCTGTGAACAGGAAAACTTTTTCCTAATAAATGAAAAAAAGTTTGCTGAAAGCAAACCTAGCAGATCGGTCCCAGAGGACCCAAGATCTGTTAGTCGCAATATAAAGTAACATTAAAAGCAATAATACTAACGAATTAATCATTCTTATTGACCAAATTATAACAAAACAGCTGATACCCTATTACCCTATAAAGTAGATCTATGTTTTAACTCACCCTATACAGTAGATCTATGGTTTAACTTACCCGTGCTTAGATACTGGTAAATAGCGAAAGCTAGTTGAGGAGTGATCTTTGTAGTGATCTCTTCAGCAGTTGGTAAAAACAGGGAGAAATCATGGTTTTGTTTTTTCTTACGCTGTACCTTCTTTCCAGATACATTGTCAACTGAAAAAGAAACACAAAAAATCAGTTCTACGTTCCTGAAATTAAAGTAGGTTGACTCTTTTGAAGTTTCACATAAGTGTTAATTGTTTTTTCCACAATTATTTACACAATAAAATTTACAATTGAGACATCACAAAGGGTTGTTCTCATCAAATCTACTTTACTGCCTTTTATTTTTTATTAAACTTAAACTAGGGTTAACAAATGGTTAAAAAAAAAAAAAAAAAACTATTTCTATTTTAAAATTCTTTCAGAAATTTCTTATCTTCAGCAGATTGCTAAAAGCTGTCCTTTATGTGTGACATATTTACTTTTCGGTTACCGGCAGCGTAGAGTAAAGAGGGCAGATTCACAATAACAAAAAAGCACAATAGTTTTCACTTGCTTTTTCACTATTTATCTTATTATAACTTGGGAATCTCCGATATCTCTTGGTTTTAATGTAGTCTCTATGTAGCTAAAATGGTCTATTTTGTTATTTCTCATAGCCAGTGTTCAAAGAAGCTAAGCTGGGTGTTGGAACATCAAATTTTGGCAAAGCCCTTGTAGAAAAGCAAGGCAGAAGTTGTTGTTTTTGGTGATTCTATAATGAAAGGGTTAAATCTGTACCTTTCTGTTTGTAATTTGTGAAGTTCCTTGAGTGGGTTTATTTTGTGGTGATTGCACTTCACAATTTAAATAATGATTTGCAAACCCTTTAGGCAAAAGGGCATGCATTTTTTACACTTAAATATCAACATCACCAAATGATATGCCCTTTTTTCGTATTTTGATTGATACTCTGAATAGTATAGTTGTCAATAACAAAGACCTATTTATTTTGGGTGATCTCAATTTAAAACTACTGAATGAGCATAATGTTTACATCCATCCTTAAAAAAGGAACAACGATATCTTCTTCTAGTCTGCTTCTAAATGAGTACAGAGAATTCTTATTAAATTTTAGTCTTAATCAGTTACTTAAAAGTTCAACAAGAACTACTAGCAACACAAGTTCTCTAATTGATCACATTTTATCTAGTGCATCTGATAAAATTACTCAAAGTGGAACTTTAGTTATAGCTCTCTCTAATCATAAAATTATCTACTGTACAGGTGAAATCTACAGAAAAAAATCAAGGACTACTAAGTTTGAAACATTTAGAAGTTTGCAGTACTACAGCAAGAAAATATTTAGCCAAAATTTGTCAATGGCTAACTTTCTCGATTACTCAGGGTCTACCAATTCAATTCAACTCAATTCAATTCACCATACTCTGATAGTTTAATAATGTTTAAAGATGTGATAGATAACATTGCACCTACGAACCACCTAAAATTAAAAGTAATTCGCATGTATGGTTTGATGGAGAAATAGCAAACAAAATTAGACTTAGGGACAAACTCTAAAAAATAAAAAAAAAAACAAAGTCTGATGTGCACAAGTTATTATTTACTAAAGTCAAAAATGATGTTCTTGGTACTGTTTGAAAGAAAAAATACACTCACCTTATCAAAAAACTAAGGGAAAACATAGGTCGACCTAAAGAACTCTGGAAATCTATAAAAGATATTGGATGTACTAAGGCTGAACGTTCATCTTTTCATGGTAATTTTTGTGTGTAAAAAATAACAAAGAATTTGTTAATAACAAACAGCAGGTTTCTAGCATTTTTTTAAAGGTTATTTTGGAAAACTATCGTCTAATTTACTAAAGATTTTAGCAAGAACAGCACATAGATTTTCTAATACAATTTCAGATTACTATTATAGAATAGTAACCTGAAATTTAATTAGAAAATCTATGTGACATGAATTTAGTTTTGAATATGCTAATGAGAAAACGATTAAGACTATTATAGAGATCCTAGTGAACAAAAACTCTCCGCGTTCTGATGAAATTTCTTGAATATTTTTGAAAGATGAATGTGCCTTTCTATTGATACTAATAGTTTTCCAGAAGAAAGCAAAATAGCAAAAATAACTCCATTCTATAAAAAAGATAGCAAAATCGACCCAAAAAAACTACAGGCCAATTTCACTTTTATCATGCATTTCAAAATTTTTTGAAAATGTTATTGAAGGGCAAACTAAGGATTTGATGGATAAAATATTATTTATAAGTTTCAATCTAGATTTAGGAAAAGATTTTCGGCGAATACATGTCTGTCCTATCTTCACAACAAAAATTCTGTAGGCTTTGGCAAAGGCCAGCACACTGGCATGATTTTAATTGACCTTCACAAGGTATTTGATACAATCAATAATTCAATATTACTGAAAAAATTAAAGTACAGGAGGTTTTCTCAAAATGTGATTAGTTGGTTCAAGTCTTATCTCTCTAACAGAAAGCTTAAAGTCAAAATAGACAAAACACTACCTGACGAAGTATGTGTTACATGTGGTGTTACATGTGGTGTTCCACAGAGTTCTATTTTTGCAGGGATTATTCCAAGCACTTTCAGCTGCTACCGGTTTTCCACCTAAGACTGAATTTATTGATACCACCTTTGTTGTTGTTTTACTTGGGCACCAATGTGCCGATATTGAACTATGATGTCACTCTATGACATCATTTCTATTTACAGTTTACAGAAAAAATCTTTTTTAACACCTTAATTAAGGCGTATTCTATGCAAAGCATTGATCTAACCTCATTACACCTGAACTGCGTGGTATTTAGGTTTAAACGAATCAATAAAAATCTGATTAAGAACTGCTCAAAATAAGCGTATCTGTTTGTCTTGACTTAAATAATGGATTCCATATGGACACTGATCAGTTCAACAAAACTCATTTGCTTCCGGTCAAAATAAGAGTTAATCAATGCATAGCTGCTCATTCTTTTAAATTCTGCCTCAACCCTAACTTTAACTATATGACTGAAATATTCAAATTATAATTCCATTGTGAAGCAGTAATTTGAAATTGTATGCTCCTCTACGTAGAAGAAATATGGGTAGAAATGCTACCTAATAATGCTAAGGACCACAAAAACTACAACGCTTTTAATCATAAAATTAAAAAATTGTTTCTAAGTTCACTTGATAAGTTTCGTAGACCGAATGACTACAGGATTTAACTATCATTTTTTGTTTTTACTTTTTCCTAATTTTTTCTTGTGTATATTGCACCGAGGGATCATAATGGAAACATTTGTCATAACAGAAAATTTTTGTGCTTATCCCTGCCTTTAATGCACTGATTTAATTTTTTTTTATTAACTCTTTCAAGACTGTACTACGGAAAATCGTTCCAACAGGAATGATGGATTCCGAGTCAGACTGTGGTGGAAAATCGGGTTAATACTTAGCCTGTTAGCTACAGAAGTGTTACTGATAGATATACCAAGCTATTTCAGTCCTCGCAATTCATCTTGGCAATTGAAAATTGCTGAGGTGATTATTAATAGCATCAGCAATAAAATTTCCAAGGCAATTTTTTTTGTCTGTATTATTTTTTTTCCTAATTTTTTGAAACATGCAAAGCAGCTGAACCATTACAAAATCTACAGAACTGCCAAACTTTTCTGAAAGAAATTTTATGGAGAATACAATAAAATTTTTCTGAAAGAAATTTTATGGAGAATTCAATAAAATTTCTCTTCAGTCCATTAATTAGAAGTCGTTTACCAGTCGAAAATTTCCTTCAAAGTGAAAATGTGTACAACTCAGATTTGTCCAGAGCTGGGAAATTTTATTTAAGATAGGTAGAAACAGTTTGTCCTTGCAACATGCTCATGATTATGTGGTAAATGACGATGGAAGTGATATTGATTCTAGTCATGGAAGCCTTTGATAATGAAGATTAATGTAAAAATTAGTTTTTACGTTCTTCTACTCCGAAGTCTCTATGTTTTAATTTCTAAAGTATTTACCTAGAATACCTGTTGTCATTGTTCCAGCAGTATTTCAAGAAATGGTCATGTCGAGACATTGAAATTTTGGACTTTTTTTCTCTTATCATATGGAATATTTCAAGTCGATTTAATGTTAACTTACGGAAAAAAAATTTAGGAGCTTTTGAAAACAAAAATTATTTGAATTTTTTGAAAAATTCATGCAGCTAAAGGGCCATTATGGATTTTCTAAAGAATTTTTTCTTTTTTTTTTTAAATTTCCAAATTAGTAATTAATAAACTTTTCAACAAGGGATCGATTTTTTATGATCGATATCAAATCTAAAGATATGGAGCTTTTTGTTAAAGGACCTAATTATTTGTAAAAATCTTGTGGTCTTAAAAGAGTTAAAATGTATCTTTGTCAAAAGCAGAATAAATACTTACTTAATTACTTACATATCAACTTTTTACGAGCAAAAATAGAATAGTGAAATAACTATTATTTTATAACATAAATTTTTTTTTAAGATTTTATGATTTTTTTAATTACCATAATGTTGAGAGATCATCAAAAGTTGAACTTATTATTATTATCAGCATGTCGCATGTGAGCCACATGCTGATAATGAGCCACATGCCGATATTGAAACAGACTTAAATTGAAGAAAAAATTAAACCTGAAATTTTCTAACTTTTAGGGAAATAAAACATCAATTTCAGATTCACAGCATATATGCTCAACTCTTAGCCAGAGTATCAGCTTCGAACCTAGCACAGGACAGCACTGTTTCGGCCTTATTAGGGTCTCATGAGCCATGTCTAAGGTTGAAATTGACTGTCAGTCTTGAAGTAATTAGACCAACGTCTCACAATTCACACCACTTGTGGTGACGAATTTTCAGGGAAGAGCAATGTTGGCACAATTGCGATGGATTAATTTGAGTCTCCCCTAACCAATTGCGGAAAGGACTAGATTGCACTTAATCTCAAAAGCGAACAATATAAAAGAAGGTGTCATCTCTTGCGTGGATGATATATTATGTAAAATAAAACATCACTTTGAAACTAACCTTGCAGAGTCTATATTTTAGTGTCCTATGCTAAGTTAGCAGCTGATACTAACGCTAGGAGTTGAGCATAATGCTGTGAGATTATTTTTCATAACATATCACCTGCACAAGAGATATCACCTTGAATAATAATAATTAGAAAAATAAATAACTAATAAATGATTGAGATACATTCTTCAAATTATTCAACCGGATGCTAGTTACTCGGTTGACACAAAAGCAAGGCAGATTTCAAATCAAAAAAATAAATTTAAAAATAGCAGACTGCTGCAAATGAGCCAACAAAGGAATAAACTTCCTCTACCCAAAATAATACTTTTTAAATAATCATTGTATAAAGCAGCTATTATGCTAGAAGAAAGGTTAACTATGTGTGAAGACAGGATAAAAGTCACTGGGAGCTAGTATAAATGAAAAGAAGTTTGCTTATTATATGAAAATAGATATGGTGATATATCAAAGATGTTTAATAAATAAACAATTACTCTATTTTAAAGAAACATTTTTAGCAGAAAGAAAAAGAATAAAAAAAGAAAAAATGCCACTGATTCAACACCAATTGTTTCACCATGAATACAAGCTAGATATTTCACCTTAGATTTCAGTTTAGCGTTGGCACTTTGGTATGTAATGTCTAGTGATGCGAATTTGTTAACTCTATATTTGCTTGCAAAGATCGACTTAGGGATACTAACTTTGTTGTAAACAAATCAGTTGCATAAACTTACAAAATCTCGATATAACTTCCTGTTTATTTCCTTATTTTGAAATGAAAGTCATAAATAATCCTCATAAAAAAGAGTTTACATGATATAGAGCCTGGCTCTAACAATATTTTTAATAGTAAAAGTTATGAAGACGAAATTCCTGTAACAATCTTCACACTTTAAATTTTTTCATAACCTTATATATTGTGCAAAATCCTGTACATTAAAATATCCTTGTTTATATATGACAAGCAAAATACCTGTAATGATTGCTATTAAAACTGGATTGAAATTTTCGGAAAACTGTTTCATTACAATATAGATTATGGGATAACATTGACAATAAAAAGTTATTTGATCTGTTATCCTGCCAACTTTTGTTAACTCTTTGTGCATAAATAGAATTAAATTTGGTCTTTATATTTAATATCATTTACAGACTTCGTTGAATTATTGAATAGCTTTTTTGTTTTTTTTTTTTTATAATTTGTACAGAAATGTAAAAATTTTTTGGAGGTTTAGAGCAAGTTAAAATGGCTATTTCCTAAGTTACGACTATATCGTTTTTGAAATGAGCACCCATTTATTTTTCAGTGATTTGAATTTATGGTGTGAACTTTATTCTAAATATCTAAATATCTCATTTAAATAAGGTTAATAATAACTACATCTATGAACAACCAATCAAAATCTAAAATTTCAGCCAAGTTAGTTAGCCAACTAGGAAGGTTCCTAGTTCATTGCTGGAAAAAAAAAGAAGAAGAAAAATCTAAGTATTTAAAAAAAAATTTAGCGATCTTTTCAAAATATCAAATGTCTAATAAATACTAAATTACCTGATTTCAAAATTATAAAAAAATAGATCTTAAAACCTTAAACACCCATTCAATGAGCAAATATTAAAAGCTCTTATTAAAACTATTCACTAAATTATGAAATCATAAAAGAGAAAAAGCCAACTCACTATAAACATCTGTCTCATCAACTATCTCAGCTTGTATGATTTCTTCAATAATATCTTCCAAAGTAACAAGTCCAATGCTTTCATAAAAAGGATCCCCAGGTCCATGATCATTGATTTTTAGCACTACTGATAAATGAGTAGTTCCCTTTTTAAACTCTTCAAGTATCTTATCGAGATTGGTATCAAAGAATACTTTATGGACAGGATGATTGTAGAACTTTATCACATTTAGCAAAGGTATACAATCATCAGGATCCACGAATGCCAAATCTTTAACAAATAAAACCGCAACTATATTTGAACGTTCCCCAGAATAAATAGGTATACGGCTGTAACCTGTACGAACAATTGATGTCATTGTAGCAAAATTTAAAACAGCTTCTTCGTCTAATAGAAAGCAGTCTTCCAGAGGAGTCATAACTTCTTCAACAGTTTTCTCTCTATACTTTAACGCACCAGAAATGATTCCAAATTCATCTTTCTCAAGATCATTGTACTCATCCTGCAGTTTAAGCATTTCAAGTAACTGCTGCTTATTATATACATTACCAAGCTCTTTACCTAGGATGCAGTCAAGAACTTTACTAATAGGATAAGATACAGGAAATGTGATAATCATAAATAACTTTGTAAGATATATTGTGTAAGCACCAACTGCAAGTCCATACCGTGAACATATACTTTGAGGCATGATCTCACCAAATATAACAATGGCTAACGTTGAGCCAACAACAGCAACAATCCCACCAGTGAGACTGTCTAGCAAGATAGTAAAAGATGAATTGACAAGCGTGTTACCCAAGAGAAGTGTACAAAGCAAGAAGTTTCCATGTTTTCGGACTGGTATAATTTTCTCTGCATATTTCTTATGACGAACTGATCCACTAGACTGAACGAGCTTCAATTCATTAAGATCAAGAGCCATTAGACCTAAATTTAACCCTGAGAATAATCCAGACAAAATCATTAACATAGCAATTAATAAAATTTTTATCCATATCGGCAAGCTAAAACTTTTCTTTAGTACTTGAATTTTTAATGAATCAGAGCTTCCTTGGTGTACCCAGCCACTGTTAGATGAATTCTTTGTTCCTTTTACACATGGATATAATGAAACATCAGAAAGTTCCTAAATATTAAAAAAGGTATTTTGGAGAATATCAGAATGTTTTATTTTTAAACAGTAAGAAAATAAAAACAGATTTTGAGTGCGAAAAAATATTTTAAGGAAAACACTGACTAGAAGATAATTGTTAACGCTAAAATATAACTATTTTCAAGCACTTAAAATATGAGATATTGGAAAAAACACAGAAAGAAGATTAAAATTCTGAATGAATCTGCAATACAAAAAATATTGCTTCCAAATATTTCAAACAAAATAAGATAAGGTAATATTATTTCTTTAATAGTCAAAAATGCAATCATTTTTTAAAATAAATCACTTCTTTGCTTATTTATATATTAGTAATTGTTCTTGGTGAACATTGGAGTAAGTATGATTGTTTTGCTTTTTTTTTTTAATCAGTTGCTTTCTAGAAGACCAAAAGCCACAAGTAAACAGGAAGTTAAAAGACGAGATAAAGCAGATCTTACACAAACTGAGAAAGATATTACTTGACGTTAGACTTCAAAGATTTGATATCATAATCCAAATATGTGGGAAGAAGCTTGATGAACAATTTTTTTGTGAATACTTGGGATCTGTATCGCTAAAGGATGAGTAGCAGATTAAAGCTTTATGATCCTTGAGAAAGTATTAAGTGAAGGTGTTACTTCTTTCAAATTATTAGAACAGTGTCCAAGGAAATACTTATAGAACAGTGACAATGAGGCCACATTTCCACAATGGGAAATTGATTGAAAATTCAAACAAAGAGCAGAACAAAAAAGTATACATTTTTGAACTTGGTCAAAAAGATAACGAGGCTCCGAGCCAGATGGCAGCTATATTCAATACCATGGTCGAATAGTAGCCTTATAGATATAAAGTATAATCTCGGGTTGAAGAAGTGCTGCATTCCGGAATAGAAATGTAAGCTTCATGGCAGCAGATTTTGCAATGGATTCAACGTAAGAATTCCAAAAGAAGTCTTTATAATTGTTAGGCCTAACAAATGAATCTGCATAGATTATCACTGAGTTCACTACCATTCATTGGAAGGAAAGGTTCCTTAAAGTAGTTATAGAAAGAAACTTTACATTTGAAGCATTGAATAAAACCAACCATTTATCACATATTCACCAAAAAAATTTCAAGTACAAATTTCAGCCTAATTTCACCACAAGCACCAAGAAAATTATAGACACTTTTACAGATGCCAGTCAGAGCATCAGCAGTGGACCCACCAGAACAAAAACCACACTGATGATCAAAAAAAGATTAAGGGACTCTAAGTGACTAGTAACACTTGAGTTAATCAATGATTCGAAGATTTTACTTATGATTAAAAGGAGAAATATAATTATGAGGACCAGAACACTCCCCAGAATTTTTGAATACAGCAGATGCCAACTTGTATTCGGACATCCTTTAGACTATTTCCATTATACATAGAGGATTTTGACTTTTGAATTAAGATGTTCAATGAATAAAAAATCTAGAGGCCGTTTTTTATTTTTTTTTTCATTGTACACTGGAGTAACTCTTCCAGAATGTTCCTAGTGCAAGCTTTTAGATTTTATTACAACTGCCTCTTGGGGATGCAGAACAAGGTAAAGGTAGCTTTTTCTTTATAAGGGTGCCAGTGTTAAAATGAAAAGAACATCTTACTGAGTTAATTTAAAACACAAAATCAAGTTTGACTAAATTTCAGTGTTAAAGACAAAAAATTTTCATCAACCCAAGGTAGATTTTTTTTTAATTTCACAGGTCATTTAATTTATGCACAAGTATAATTTTATGTTTAAAAGGGCCCAGGAAATTCTTTTATGGCAACTAAAATGCATCGTGTATGAGAATTTTAGCGATTGTTCACTAAACACAAAACAACTTTATCATCATGTCCTTTTAAAAGCAAAAGAACATTTTTGTATAAAAATTAGTTATTATAATTTCAACAATTTCTGTTTACATAAAAGATTAAATTGTTTTTTTTTTTTTTGCATATCTTTCATAGAGCACAAGTTTGTGGTTAATCATTCTATAAATTGTAGTAGTCACACAATATAATACATGTGGTTATTCAAATTAACAGAAACCAGGAGGTTTATATTTCTTGTTTAGTATCTCAAGCACAAATGCTCCTGCTTTATAATGGCAATAAATTGGAGAGTGAAATTAACTAAAATTGACTTATTGCTGCAGTTTGTAATATTTTTTTAATTTAAATTTTTGACTTTTTTTCTCTATGATATGTTTCTGGTGCACATAAAAAAAACTCTGAGGGCACACTATTCCTAAATAGTGGGTTTTAAGAACAGTTTTTTGGTAAAACTTATGAAAGTTTCATCTGTGTTTCACCCGGCAGAAGTGTGTCAATATTGCTCCTGATCATCCAAAGGAACATTTGACCAAGCATGCTTGGTATTACAATAGAACAATTTTAGGTAAATCTGCAGGATGGTGTCTCATAACTAAAATCACATCACCAAATTTGTAATAAATCAATTGTTTTGTATATAACTTTGGAATTGTCATAATTTCACATATACTTTCAAAACTTTTTGATATGGCTTTTGTTCACAGGTCTCTCAATTTCATTGCATCTTTATCCCTTATTCTGATAGTTACATTACTATTCATATATAAACATGATGGAAATTTTAGCTTTTATAAAGAAATGCCTGCAAAATAAAAGTATAAAAATATTGTGCAACACACAATGACTCTGGGACATAATTCTGCAGGTTTGCAAAAAAAACTGAAGGAAGCAAAAGTGTATCTTAGCGTCAGATTCAAAACCATGTTTAATTTAAAGGTGAAACATGACGAGCTGGTTTACACATTTTCTTCTTATAAATATGTCTAGACAAAGTATACACATATAAATTTTCTTTAAACATTTTCAGACAAACAGTTAATTGTTTCAGAACTTATATATACAATACATAATAATATCAAATTTATTTGTGTTTCATACCATTCAAACTAATGCATAATAATTAAATATAATATTAAAAATACGGAATAAAAAATAATAAATATAT
>JAUZNK010002636.1:0-11350 GCA_035046665.1 Euphysa ruthae | reverse complement strand
AGGGTTTAAAGACATTTTCCTTTGGTATGACCAGTCGTTATTTTAATCAATATCGCTACTTAACTTGTTTGCAGATTGATTAATGTCGGAAAATAAGGAAATAGGGATGTGTTAACAGCAAATAATTTGCAATTATAGTCAATGCTTTCACATAAATCATATAGATGTATCGCAAATAAAAAAAACTATGTATAAAACTGAGCAGTAATATTCAAGTAGCTAAATACTTAGCCATTTAAGAAATATTTTTTGATTAGGAACTATAACTTCCTTTTTCCATGAATTAGGAAACTTTTCAGAAATTAAAGCAGATTTAAATAGCAAAAACAATGTAGGATTTTCGGTGTACCCCACATAACTGAATAAATCATATTGAGAAATTATCATGATCATGAAATTTGTTTGCGTTAAGATTTTTGATAGTTTCAGATATATCAAAGGCTGGAAATTATATTCCCAATTATCTAGTGTTTGTTTCAATTGTTGGATGAAGAAGCACTCTTTTATCATTTGGTTAAAAACATATACATCAAACAGAGATGCTATTTCTTCAAAATTTGTTATAACGCAATAAATAAAATATAAGTGGGTATTTACGAATTTTAGTTTTGTTTAAGGAATCTTTCAATATAAATGAATATGCTTTAGCAGTGGATGATGGATTGCTCAAGGTTTTTTTTCCATATTTTCGTTCTCTAGATGTCGAGGTTAATTATAAAACCATTGATTTAATTTGACCTTGGGCTTTTTTACCCTTTAACCACCAGAAATTTATTTCTTATATAATCAAATTATTTTTCTTAGTGCAGATTTTATAAATTCATAAATCGAAAGAAACTGTGGAACAAAATTTCTACAAATATTAAGTAAAATTTTCATAAATAGCTGAACTTTAATTTCAAGTTTTAAAAGTATTTTCAGTCAAGACTGGAAATAATTTTTTCGACGAAATCAATTTGAACTCTGTTAAAACGCCATCTTTCTCTATCATAAAGAAGTAAAAAGTTAGCTTATTTTCAACATGAGTTCTTTGAAGGTAACAAAAATTGCATGAACTCGGCTAGACTCCACTCGCTTTTACTTTCTTTTACAAGATTAGGCTAATCATTGAAATTGAATCAATACATGACTGACTTCAATTGTTTTGAAAATTGATTGGTTTTTAAATTAATTGAGAATAACCGAATAAGTGTTATTTGCCAAAATTGATGGCGCCACGGATATTATTTTATCCAGAAAGACACCAACAGATTGATTTTGCAAAAAAATTACACAAAATCAAACTTTGAAAGGGATTTGTATGTACAAGTCTGATTAAAAGTAGATTTGAGTTCAATTACTTGTTAAATAATAATTTAGTACAACTTTTGAGATGCTTTTTTCACAACAGACTGGTTTTTAGCATAATTATTTCAAAATTGACAAAACACTTTGTAAAATAAAGTTTTCTACAGTCAATCTGTAGTAACATTGGATTTACAATAACTTATTAGCTACGACGTTACCTATAAATAATAATTAATAATATGTGATTTATAATTACCTTCGAAATAGTTCATTATATGATACTTAGTCCATCGAAGGCAGATATCGATTTTGTTAGTATCAAGCTTACAGTTGCACAAGGCTATAAAGCAAAAACAAAATATTTATTTCCATAACAAACAACATATTGCTGGAGTTTTTAGGATTTTACTTAAAAATAATATGGTAAACCATATTATTTTAACCATATTATAACTTCCTCGTTGATAAAATCGACATACTCACATTCTTTGAACATTCCAAATATTGTAAAATAAATGCTTGTATCTGGAGCTAGTTTTGAGATAAATTCTTTCACTGTCTGATATTTTCGAATTAATGCAAAGCATAAACATCGCAAATAATGTTGGCCAAGAAATGCAATGAGAAATTCTTTGTATTAATTGGTTGTAATGAGGTCTGAGAACATAATTGTTTGGTGCTTTTAATGCAAATAAGATTAAAATTTTCCGCGATAAGTTGTGTCTTCAGTTGAACATCAAAGTAAAAGTTTGAACGATGTTAAGCTCGCATACATTTAGGATGTTCATTTCAATAAACAGATGTTTTGAGTGAGTGAAGCTGTTCTGCTAATTGGTTAAACAAACATAGTGTCTTTAATGACAATACAGAGTTTCTAGTTTAGAGTTATGAGGCTGGCCCAAGCAATGCTTCCATAATTAAAATAACTGCGTAAAAATTATTCATCATCGCCCTTATTTTAAAAATCTGTAAATCATTTGTGATGGCATTTTTGTTATGATGAAAAAGAGTAAACTTTGTTTTTTGACGTTTACAGATAGTTTATTCGCTTTAAACCAAGTTAAAATAGCATTCAGCCCATTATAAATTTTTGTAAATAAGTCATCCAAATTTTTTTTTAGATAAAGAGAAATTCGTCAGAAAACATCAGTGCTGATAATGTAGTATTATAAAGAGCAATAGACCTACTATGGATATTTGAGGGATCCCACATAAGATACCAAAAACTATGCAGTACTGTTATTGTTATAACAGATGTATGGTTTTCTGTTTGCTATAAAATGTTTATCCATATATTTGTGGTTTCCCTGATACCTCTTGATTCATATTATACAAAATAAAATGGTATAGCTCATTGTCAAATTTGATAGTTTAACAAATCCCCTAGAGTCGTTTCCTTCTTAGCAAAACTATTAGTTATATAACTTACAAGATGCATGGTTGCATGTTGAATGGATATAAATTTTGGAACTCAAACTGTTTTTTGAAAAATAAATTCATTTCGTTAAAGAAAGAAAAAACTCTGTTGTAAATAATTCCTTCAAGAATTTTAGAGAATATTCAGAAAACACTTCATTGCTAATCGAGTCTTTACAAATTTTAAAAAGAGGGATTTTATTTCATTGCATACGTTTTTCAATTTGCGATGAGAACTATGATTATTTCTCTTTTTTCACTTTTTCAAATAGATTTTTATAGTTTCTGTTATATTGCTGAACTCTTTGTTTTTTGTTTTAAAAAATTATTATTTTATTTTTGTTTTATGTGTGGAAGATTTTTTCAAGCTTTTTTTCATCCTTGGTGTCCTTACTTTTAGTAATCATTTTTAAAAATTGAAATTCATATAGGTAACAAGTTTATCTGAAAAATTGATAAACATGTTGCAGCTACCTGCCAGCAATCATGGACACCACAGCATACCTTTTAGAGATCAGTCTAAACTTTTGGATATGAACTTAATTATGGTTTTTGTTTCGTTGGCGTGTTTATCTGCGTAGCCAATGATTCCATCATATCCTCAGGACGCCCCATTTTTACCCATTGCTTATAGCGCTTAATAAGGTGCTTATCCAGGCGATCCTGAGGATACTTTGTTCGATCACACGGATAAATCCCTATCTTCTCGATAACCGCCATTACATTTTCTATTGTCATGCATTTTGGCCAAAGTTCGCATAGCTTATTAACAAAAGTAGGCTTCTTTATCACTTTCTTTGGACCCCATTCAATGGTCCACTGTTTCAACATCTTTTTCCATTTTCTTTTCAGTGGGCCAGAGCAAGCGTTATTTAATGGTTACATGACGTCAGTGAAACGTGGTGGAAAATTCCGTATAGTAATATTTTTCTTCATGACTTTTAAAATTACATGTATCGAAAAATGTGTTAGATGCCCAATGAATATTAAGAGCAGAGGACGATCAGTGACTATAGATTTGAACTTGTCAAACCAGACACCAAATACTCCTGTGGTCATACAACCACTATCGGAAATATCATAATATGTACCCGGCAAAGCTCTATCACCATGCCAGGTATTTTGAAAGTTTTTGGCCAGAAAAAATAATGAGAAATAGAACTCCTACAGCTTCATTTATAAATGCCAATACAGTGGTGTT
Organism: Euphysa ruthae; assembly: GCA_035046665.1. Classification (NCBI taxonomy): domain Eukaryota; kingdom Metazoa; phylum Cnidaria; class Hydrozoa; order Anthoathecata; family Corymorphidae; genus Euphysa; species Euphysa ruthae. The sequence continues at coordinate 7,446 of JAUZNK010002636.1, read as the reverse complement.
TTCTCGTCCTGTTCCTGCTGTTATTTTATAGCCAGATTCTCCTTTGACAGACATAACCTTGCAACATTTTCGGTCACCGGGATACCCACTTTCATCACAATCCCATAACTTCGCTGGTGAGAAGTTTTTTTCTTTTATTTATTTACCCAAAGCCTCATATATGTCATTGACAATGAAAGGGTTAGATGTGCAAGATTTCCGAGCAGAGCTAATCATATTTGCCTTCTTCGTAGACAAATTTCTTGGTACCATAAAAGCACAAAGCCAGTCTTTTCCTAGACGTCTATTATTGAATGACGTTTTAATTTGGTTTGATTTTATATAATCTGACACAATATGTAACATTTTATTTCGGATTGGGCTGAATCTACCATTACACAATGTGACAACACATTTGGCTAACTGTTTTTTAGCATCTTCCTTTAATGCTGTCGACCCTCCAGGAGCATCAGCTTCATCCGACATCAGTGTATGCCTAAAAACAGTTATTTAAATAGGAAACTTTCATAAAGTAAGTAAGTATTTATTCTTCCACAAATAAATATATATGCTATGAAAATTACAAGAAAAGGCATAAAAAAGCCAACATCAAGAATAAGCTTTAAGATGAAAAACGAACGGTGGCAAGGAAAACAGGTGGGAAACTATTGCGTATAGTTTGGTTGGTACTAGGGTTAGAAATAAGTCTACTTTGCTTTCTAATTAAGAATTGACATTCACTAAGTGTTATAATACGTTAAAATGGTTGACGGAAGACTTTCCAGCAATGAAATATCTGAATATTAGTTGTTACTATCGGCAAAAGGGTTTGTCATTTAAAATTGGGCATTACATCAATGACCTTTGTGTGAGGACGTAAAATGCCCACCTCCGCCGAATGATTTTGTTAAACGAAGTATCAATAGATGCATTATCCGGCCTGATGGTTTTATCATGTTTTTTTTTTGTTGTTTGTTTCCATAACTTGAAGCGTAATATTTGTCCAACAATTAAGGGTGTGTAATAAATACCCTCCTTGACCATATATGGTCAAAATTTGCGTATTATTTATACCTAAATTATCTCCAAATTTTAATTTATAAACGTAGATTAGGTATACATAAACCAAAGATTTACTCTGTTATTAGTTTATAGATTTAGAATAAATTTGCAAAGTTTTTTCGGAACAATAAAACAGAAACGGAACAAAATGATACAGTTGTTGAAGAAAAATTCGAGGACTTTATGGGAAGGACGAATAAAACTTATTAAGAAATATCTAAATACATTAATCCAAATCTATAAGTTAGCAAAATCAACAAACTTACGGAAAGGGTCTTCTTTTAATAGTGGTATCGGGGCAGGAGTCATTGTTATTTCAATTTTGACACATATTTGACTAGCTAACATAACCATTATTATAGTGTCATTTAACAGGGTTTCGAATGATTCTCCAAATATAAATAATGGTTTGTTATCAACCACTGAAGCAATTTGACTAAGAAATGTTTGATTTACTTGTTTTCCTACGCCTATAACTATCAAAACTGTGTTTTTGTTATTCTTCATATTGTTTACCGTATTTAGTATTTGAAATACTTTTTGCCCTATATTCGGCAGTCCATCAGTAATTAATACTATCAACCGACTTCCATCATGCTATGGCATGCACTTGTTTAATACAGATTCATCCATAAGTAAACTAGAACCATAGTTTGACAAACTATTATCGTTATTATTCTCACTTCTATTACATGACATAATAAAGTTGTTAAAATCTGCACCATTATCAATCAATGAACATTCTGCTTCAACAGATGGACTTATAGCAAATGTGACTAAACCGGCACGGTTTCCTCCAACTTTTATATCGACCTTTTCAATTATATCTTTAGCAAACTCTTTTACGTTGCTTTCAAAATCCACTACAAAGATTGAGTCGGATCTATCGAGTAGAAGTGAAACTTTCGCAGGTTCACAGCTCAAAGAACCTACAATAGAAACATTATACAGGGAATAGAAACTCAATTTTTATCCACACTTATATTTTCATTATTTTGCTCGAAATATTTTGAGAATAAAAAGAAATAAAATATCATACTAAAGCCCAAATGTGATGACACCCAAATGAGTTGCATTATATTACATTTTTGTAAAAAAAGTGAAAAACTATTCGCTGAAGATAATTCAAAATTTCTTTAGGTGTCAAAAGTGGTTATATTTCAAATGCTGATACAAATGCCAACTTTTTACTTCATTCAAAAAAGAAAAATATATTTTCGTTTAACTGCAGCGATATGTTACTTTAAATTGATATATATTTTAATAAAGTATATATAAGATATATTTCATATAAAATATGAAATTGATCAAAAATTAATAATATCAAAAATTCTGTTTTTATTATCTTTTTTTATATAGAGATACAAAAATATATAAAATGACAATTTTTTTTACCAGGGTTCGGCTCTAACGGTGGCACTCAGGAATAAGTAGAGATCTATATATAAATATAGTGTCATAGTGTCATGGTTGAAAATCGTTTATATCAATTTAATGAAAAAGAAACTATTTTTTGCCATGAGGGTTGGTCTCAAGGAGAAATAGGGATATATTTATAAATCTGCATGTCTTAGATATTTTATTTACCCTTCTATGGAGAAATATCCAAAAGTATCAACTTGATTAGAGATCAGAATATTTTTAGGTCTATTTATTTTTAAATTTAGGTTTGTTGCTGTTACTATGTTGCTTAGCTACAGTAATTACACAAAATTTCATAATGTGTGGCCTGGGTTCTAGTGTTTATGCAGTAGGATCAATTTTTGCAAATATATTTTTCACTAGTTGTATATCCGTCAAGGTTTGGCTAATTGCTCCACATAGAATTTTAGGATGAGGCAATCTCAAAACGGAATCTATAGAAAAATTATAATATATATAATCTATACATATAATTATTGTAGCAAAAAATATAACAAACTAAAATTAATTTTGTTTGTTTTACTTTTATTTTTGCTCTTTTACAGATTTTGCAGAGAAAAATGCTCAAAACGGATATATTCAATTTTTAAAATTTAGTCCTTCTGTGTGTTAAAACTGGTAGATATTATAATCTCGCAGAACAGTGTTATCATCGGTAAAATGAATGAATTTTATATTAAGGCCATCTGATGTCTACATACATAACCTAATAGCCTAAATCCAATTAACCATGATGAAAATATTATATCTTTGTTACTTATTTAAAAAATAAAACTTTAAAAAAATCTAAAAATCAATGTCAATATTTATTTATTTAATAAGATCTTTATATAAAGGGTTGCGAAAACATGACAAACTTGCTGGCAAGCCAAAGTTAAAATTAGTGTAATTGATGATAGAAGAAAACTTGCAAAAGTATTCAACAAACCATAAATTTTTTACGCTATCATGAAATATTAAAACAATAGATGTTTAAGAATATTCGAATAGAACTTTTATAATTCTTTTGTTTAACGTTTAAATAAAATTTTCTCTCAACAGTAATAGAATTAATTCTTATTTGGTTTTGATAACTATTGTCTCGATTTATTAATTCTCTAGTTTTCAAATATTATTAATAAATAAATGGGAACGCTAGAAAAAAGATGAAAAAATAGACACTAAGAAATAATATTCGTATAAATTAATCGAAAGAAGAATAAACAACAACTCTTTTCGGAACAGGTATTTAGGGGCCGATTACATGGAAGCATTTTCACCCGGCTTCAGTTTCAACCCGTTTTTTGGGCTGAAATTTTGTATCGCCCCCGCATTTAAATACCTGTCTTTCACAAGTTTCAATTGCATGATGTCTTTGTTGAGTTTCATTCCGGTCTGTATGTTGGAGCTCGCTTTAAGCAAACCGAGCTCGGATTTTCTTCCCGGGTTGAAGATGTTATTTATCAAAAAAACAAGTTGGCGGCGTCACAGAGATTGAATGAAAATAAGAGGAAAGAAATCAAAGAAGTTCGATTTAGATGGGATAAAGATGACAAGATATCAAATGTCATCTTTTTCATAATTTTTACTTTCTTTACAAAAGTTATGAAGAACAAAACAACTGCAGGCAACAATGGAAACTCTTTTTGATATCTAAAGTCCTCCTTAAAATTCACCACCTCACCTTTAACCTGCCAAAGGCACGTTGTATTTGGTTTCTTGCAGATCATAGCGCGTTATATAACCTCCTCATTCTTGTAACAACTTCGATACTCATTCATGTAGAAATGTGTTAAATGGTAGGCAAAGTCTCGGATCAAGTATTTTGCTTGTGACTCATAGACAACCAACCAATTTTATGACCTTTGAGGTAGTTCTCTTCGCTTAATTTTTTTATTGACAGTTGAATTTGCAAATAAAGCAAAGCATCATGTACTGATCCTGGCTATTTTCAATTAACATACATGAAATAGCCTTTGTTATCAAAGACTGCTTGCAGGTTTAAAGAAAAATACCGCTAATAACAAAGGTAGTCCTTAAAATTTTTAAGGGGCATTTAAGTTGACAATGAGTACCACCAATGTATTCAAACGCTTGTACCAATGCCAAACTTTAACTCAAACTCAGGGGCTATTCTTCTCATATCCTCCTTATTTTTTGGCAGTTACAAATATTTTGGACCAGCAGCATTATTATGGCTTTACACACGAATTCAAAATTTTTCGAAATAGTGCATTGTTAAATGCCATAGGAGTTAGCAGTCATCCAAAGAAAGCCGGTGTCTTTTAAATAGTAAAGAGTTATAGATAGTCTTTTCTCTACTATCAGATAACAATAACTTGGGTAATTTGTTTTAGTACTTATCACAGGATATATATGTCAGCAGCAAGTTCAAGAAAGATTTTTTTTTGTTATACAAAAATTTCTTTTCCAGCAAACTTTTGGAACGTCTCTACCAATCATATTTTGCCACCATTAATCAGTCCCTACCTACTCTTCCCAAAAGTCATTTTTTTCTGTAAAGGTATCATTGTTTGCATGTTTTTTCTTGTGCATAGATATACACCCAGTGCCATATTTGGTTTTGCCTCAAGTAGCTTGTACGTAATGACAAAAATTATTAAGCTGCAATGTGAGAGCCGTGAGAAGGGTCAATTGTGAAATTATTAACAATGATAAGTTTAAATTCCTTTTAGATGCAGCCATTTTGATCTGTCACTCATTTATGATTCCATGTTTTTTAACCCGGCGCAGGGTTAAAAATTCCGATCTTAATCACATCTTAATAAATTATGTTTCATTGAGGAATTTTAGTTTTTAACATAGTTAGCTAAGTTTGTTAAATTCCTGGAGTATAAATATTTGGGTCAGCAAAATACATGAAAGATTTCAACAACAAAGAGTGAAATATTTCAAACGAGTGCACTGCAATTAGCAGTAAAAAAGGCTCTAATACCTTGACATCAACTTAACTGATGCTTTATATATGACAAACCATCTAAACCATTCAATAAACAAAGCACAAAAATAAACCTCCTGAGAAGAATATGTTACTGCATCAATTAGTCAACAGCAGCATAAGTTTACAAATTATTGATTCTCCCCATTTTAACCCACACTCAGCGCAAATATTTAAATAAACTGGAAGATAGAAACGAATGTTTTGAAAAAAATGTGTTTGCATTGCTGAATGCTAGTTCTTAAAAGGCGACGTGTGTAATAACACGAAGAATTATCTCATGGTGAGCACTAGGAATACACGACTTGTCTGTCTTACCAAAGTGAGACATGAAAATTTACTAAAAATGTTTTATTATTTTGATGGTAAATGTTTCAATGTCCTGCCAAGAGAAATTCGAAAGTCACAAAACAGTTAAAAGTTTGGGTTAAATGGTCATTTCATGTCGATTATTTTATTTATTTCATTTATACAGCTCTAAATTTTAACGTATTAACAATGTTTATTTTATTAACAGAACTCCATTGCACAATAAATATTATTACATAACTGAAGGATTATCCTGTAATAAATATTCGATAATGAATAAGTAAATAAAATTAAATAAAAATTTTTAATTGTATACATAACTATTATTGTAGTCTATTTGTTTTTTTTTTGAAATTTACTTTTACATCTCATGGTCAGCAGACTTCCTTATAATTTATAATAACATAATAATGATAACATATAATAATTTATTTTCCAAAAAAATTTTACAACAAAAAATATTATAGTTACAATTATAAAATTATTTTATGAAAAATTTATTAAATAATAAAAAACCAATTTTTTGAAAAAGACGTATTGAATTGGATGGAGCCACTCTTAGAGAAAAAGTGACCAAAAGAATGATACCATTTTATAGTTCTTGATAAAATTCTAAGTTTATGCAAAAACCATTATTAGAAACAGTCATATAAAATAAATGTTGAAAAATAAAAAAAAAAAAAAAGAAGAAAACTAAATAAAAGAATATTAGTCCGAAAAACTAAACTCAAAGATTTAAGATTGAAGAGAGACTTTAATGACAATAATTTTGAATTTACACCGTTTGACTTGGAGGTTTATTGCAATCACAAACGCATTGACAAATGATAGAATATTAATCATACCTTTGAGTTTCATAAGATGGAATAGAAAATTTCTCAATATCAAAATTTCTTGTTAAATGGTTATGAGAAAAATTGATTTGATAATTTCCTGTTTGCCCCTAGAATTGACAGCAGTAATTCAAGTGAGAAGAGAAAATATTTTAAACTTTGGTTTGCCAAGCTTTCGCAAACCTTTATGTATTGGTATGCTTTTGCAGTCATAATGTAATAAATATTAAGCTGATACTATCTTTACGCAGGAGAACGTCAGGCCAACCAACTTAATGGTTAATATAATGTTAACATAATGTTAACATAATGAACAATGAAAGATTTATATACGTTTTCTGATTTGTTGTAAGGTTGCGTTACTCAATTACAAGAAATCGGAATACATAAACTGAAAACTAATCTTCGTTTGTTGCAGAAAGGAGCAGAATTAAAGAAGTTAGGCAACTTTAGTATAATATATACGTTAACATATGAAAATAGATTAATCACTTCTATAAGAGGTGAAAGAAATAAACTGTGAATATGTGGCGGAATAGTCTAAAGAGCTGAACTAAGGAGACCATGGTGAAAAGATATGTGGTTACAGTTCAGTTAATTTCTGCTTTTGCTGTGATATCCCCTTCTACCTTTGGGAAATACATTATAGCAGAACATAGATGGTGTATGTATGTCCTCGTTCTGTGCCCGAAATTCTTAGTATATTTAGAAAAAACACAACAACTGTAGGGGTCTCCTTCAACAACAGTAGAAAAGGCAGAAGAATCCATAATAACCAATAAATGATGTGTACTTCAAATTGTTTTTTTCGAATGATCGTTTGAAAATCGATACATTCCCTGTTGTTTCCATTGAAGACGCTCATGTGTTATATATTATATATTGTATGTTATATATTAAGTA